>NDXB01000017.1:46188-62809 GCA_002631895.1 Agapornis roseicollis
AAAAAAAAAAAAAAAAAACCAACCTCATTAAAATGCAGACTGTCAATACTAAAGAAAGCTGTGATGTCTGGAAACAGAGTCATGACTGAGAGATTTGCAAGAACTGAGTAACCTGAAATTCAAAAGGCAATGCAGAAGGGAGGACATACCGGAGCCTATGCAAGTAAAGAAGGTACTTTGAATAGGTAAGGCCAATACTGGAAAGGCCAGGGCTTAGTAAACAATGTAACAGCGAACAAAAGCTTATTATTTTTTCCTTAAGAATCCTGTTAGTATGAAGTAGAATAAAAAGCTGCTTGTTAGGCAGTCATCAAGGATATTTATTTAATGGCTGATGCTAGGAAAGATAGTGTTTTAAACCTCTTCTTACTCTGATAGTTTCAATAAGCTGTGTTAACAAATGTCTAAGTACTTCTCTTAGGTAAGCAGGTTAGAGAAGTATCTAGACAGGTTACATATTTTTGCATGATCTAGACCTAATAAAGTTATATTTCAATACCCAAAGAAATTATTTAAATAATGACAGTTATCTCTGAGAAGTGAAGTGATGCTGAGGTTTCCAAACAGGATGAGAGATCAGCTTTTTCACCATGTTGCTATTTCTTTTGACTGGGCCTTCATAACTTTTTCATTCCATGTCATGGTTAGACCTTCTGTACTGTCCTTTAAAATACTTAATTCTCAGTTGACTTGGCATGCCTATTTATTAGGTAATGTCTCAAGCGTATCTTACTTGTTATTTGAATAACTGATGTCTCTTACAGGGAAGCTATGTTAGTAGGATGATACAGGCAGATAATTGACACAAATTCATGAGCACACAAGCACTTTTATTTATTTTTTATGGCTACACCTATTATAATAAAGATGACTGCTTTTGCATACTGTGTTCAGATATAGCAGAGCAAGTGTACGGTAGGTGCAATCCATCCCCTACATGCTAACAATTTGAATTATTGAGGAATGAAAAATTTCTAGTACTTGTGCTGGCTTTCATGACCTATTTTACAGTAGATGTCAATAGAGCAGGTGTTTGGCACGCACTGTCATCCTCAAAAACTGAAAGCCTGTCTCCGGAAGGTGTTCTTCAAGAGGAAAAAAATAACAGCACAAAAAAAAAAGACGAAAGCAATTTGTATGAAGTAACCAAAGGGGTTCAGAAGCTGATAACGCTGTTGCTAAAATGCAGAAATTATGTTAAAATATGTGAGTGGGTGTCCTGATTCAGCTGTAGCAGTTATTTTTCTCCTTCTTAGTAGCTGGTGCAGTGCTGAGTTTTTGACTTAAGTCTGAGGACAGTGCTGATAACACCGATGTTTTTAGTTCTTGCTAAGTAATGTTTACTCCAATCAAGGACTTTCAGTCTCATGTTCTGCCAATGAAGAGGGGCACGGGAACCCAGGAGAAAGCAGAGACAGGACACCTGACCTTAATTAGCCAAAGGGTTATTCCATACCACAGTACATAACACCCAGTGTATAAAGGGAGTTACCTGAAAGGCCAAGATCACTCACTGCTCAGGTCAGGCTGGCTATTGGTCTGTGGGTGGTGAGCAGCTGTATTGTGCATCACTTGTGGTTTTTTTCTTTCCTTTTCCCCTTTTAGTTTTATATTCTCCCCCCTTGTTATTTCCCCTATCATTATTATTATTATTAGTAGTAGTAGTTCGGTATTATACCTTAGTTACTGGACTATTCTTATCTCAACCCATGGAATTTACATTCTTTTGATTCTCCTTCCTATCCCTCTGGAAGCAAGGGGGAAGAAATAGGGGGAGTGAGCAAGCGACTGTGTGATTCTGAGTTACCAGCTGGAGTTAAACCATGACACCTGAAGTGTTTAGTACTGGTCAAATACTAGCTGAGGTATTTTCAGTTTCTGATGCCTCTCATCTTTCATCTCTCTCACCTGCTTTCTCTGCTCCCTCACTCTTTCTGCCTTGTTCTTATTTACAAGACAGCAGAGATGGGATTAATACATAGGTTAAATCTGCAGGGTTTTATGTGGATTAATATTCTTACCTCTCTTCAGCTCTTGTTGACATCTGTAGCAATTTCAGTTAAGCCTCTTTGGTCAAATGGTTTACTGAGTGTTATTTTATTTTATAGATATGTTCTTGTCAGCCAAGTCCTTGGTAATAGATGTTAGTTCATGCAAGCAAATTCATGAAGTTATTTTGAGTATCTATAATTGAAACTACAAACCTGTTTGTTCCATAATTTTGGCAGATGTTTTTGTTCAATTATTTACAATGTCCAGAGATCACTAACACTAAGAATTTGCTTTATAGTATAGCCTACATAATTCCTAGACTGTGCTATAGGTGTTTATAAATGTTCTGGCTTTTATTATTGTTTTGGCTGCATGTTTAATCCTAGACATTATACCACTCCATACAGTTTTCAAGGTTGCTTAGTTGGGCATTTTTTAATCCATCAGGTGGGATTTTATCTGACTGCATTTCTGTTGTCAAAATAAGGAAAGATCCAATTGCCCCCAAGGGTAACGACATCCCTCTACCCCAAACCCCACAAAGCCAAACAACCACATCTTAATGCATTTTGGAATTCTTGCAATTAGAATCCATTAGCTGTGCTCCAAAACAGTAAAATTGTAGTAAAAAAAATTAGCTATGTTATGTCCTGTAACAGGCCTCTGTACCCTGTTTATTTCCGCTTCTATTTGCAAGGGTTAAATTTTGGCAATGAAAGAAGATACTGACATGGTCAGTTATTGCATTTCAAACAGTGAGTGCTAGAATTGGTTGCCAGTGAGGTATGTTAACTTTGCACATAATTCATGTTTACTTGCAGGAATGTTTAGTCAATCAATTTTTGTATTTCATCTCAAGTATAGGAAAAGGGTTGCATGCGTATATGAAACATAGTGCTTCAGTAGGAGCCTTTGGTGTGTTTTGATAATCTATTCATTGTGGTTAGTCTTGCAATCAAGTATTTTGTAAGTAAACTCTGGTATTTTATTCAATGTGTTTTAGTAGTTTTATATGAAAATTGAGATGATTGAAGTTTCCCTCATTTTTACCTCTTCTTAAGGATTCTAGCTGAAACCTTTAAACTTACTAGCTGTAAAACCATAAGTATAGGAAAAATGTTGAAGAGTTGTTTACCCGATTTCCCACTCCCAACATTTCATGTAGAATTATAAAAGCTGCCTTGTTTGAACCATTGTTGATACCATGCCTATTCTCTGCCATTAACAATGTGCTCAGCTAAAATGAGCTGTAGTTGTCTACAACAAAATGTTGCTTGTAAATGCTTGAGATAATAATCCTTACTCATTTTATAGTAAAAATCCTTTGATTTTTTTTTTCTTCCCCCGCCTCCCCCCTAATTTTCTTGTACAGTATAGATGTGTTGTAAGGCTTAATAGCAGAAGCACTAGCTCTCAAAGAGTACCTTCTGCATATAGTATTTGTCTGGAGATGCTGATGGTACCAAGTGCCAGATGTATAGAATTCTGCTGTAAAGTGATAATAGATTGTTGCAATGAATAAAATAATTAAAAACTTTATAATATTTTATGAGTGCTACAAGATGGTTGAATTGTTTTACCTGATCAGCACTTCCACAGCAGTTCAAGAACTTGGGCCAACTATTCTCATAAATGTGTATTTGGGATTAGGGTCTGGTTTCACAAAATTGGTGGTATTTTGAACATTAGTCTAATGCCATCAACACTGTACAATGGCAAGGATATTCCTTGCAGTTGGAGCTCCTGTCTGCCCCTATGTTTGGCTATGTCTAATTTGTGTCTCCCAAAGGAAAGCATTATTGGGTCAATCAAATCTTCTTTTGTAATCTCAAACTGTATTCATTTCCAGGCCTGTAATCTGCTTCTGTTTTCCTGAGTCTCATTTATGCTGCTGCTAAGCTGTATAAGGTGTATGTTCCATGTTCGTGTGTTAACACTATACAACTAATTTGAAGGTAACCATTGCAGGTGTTCCATCCTTCTTGTAGAATTTGCAGAAGACATTGCTTTGGAGTGTATGCATGTCATGAGTTTCCTGGTTCCTTCTAATTTTCCTTTAGTATGGCAAGTGTCTCATGCAAAGTATGTTGTAAAATCAAATCTTACAAATTCAAATTTTCTGTGTTTACAGGGTATGGAATTATTGTTATCTATAGACATTTAAAAATTAGATTTACTGAAATGTTGCTTGTGAACTTTTATAAGCCTATAAATACATCTTGCAAATGTAAGATCTTTTAAGAGCTAAAAATTCACTCTGAATTTAATGTTGCTAGATTTCCACAAGCACAGGGAACAGATGGTTGGGGGAAAAAAGCAGCAAATTTTTAATTTAAAAATGGGTCCTTACAAAATATGACGGTAATTTCCAACATTTATATGAATCTTAGTTGTTTTTTTTTTTTCCCATGGACATGCAAACTCCATAAGAAAATACCAGATACTATTTTATAGCATGAATGAGCAGTGTGTTCTTAACAATCTTTCATGGATATTTGAGGTGCAGGTTGTGGGTATCTTTCACAGCAAGTAGTTGAAGTACCACAGGTAAGGGACTAATGACTCAAGCTTNAACTCCATAAGAAAATACCAGATATTATTTTATAGCATGAATGAGCATAAGAAAATACCAGATACTATTTTATAGCATGAATGAGCAGTGTGTTCTTAACAATCTTTCATGGATATTTGAGGTGCAGGTTGTGGGTATCTTTCACAGCAAGTAGTTGAAGTACCACAGGTAAGGGACTAATGACTCAAGCTTTGGGATATTTAGCTTATTATAGTTTCACTTATTGGCTTCTTGTTTTTTAGGAGCTGTAGCACTAAAGAATCTTGAAATAAAAGAAAATGCACTGGTAAGTTAATGAAAATAAAATTATTGCAAAAATGATTCGTGAACTTTTGGACTTTATGTGCTTTTTTGGCTCATATTTAAGGTACACTATATTTTAAGTGTAAACTTACGGGGTTTTTTTTACTCTTCACTTGTCTGGATTGCCTAATTAATTTGAGATTAAGTTTAAAGGTGAAGGTATATGCTGGCTTCATTTAGCTTCATTTTTCTTCAAAACCAAACCCTGAATAGCTGGAAGAATGTATTGAGGTTAAAAGCAAACAAATGGCTTACTTGTCCCATTATATTGGTTTTTTTCAGTGGTTGAAAGGTACACGTGTTAGCTTTAAGGTTATAATCTTTTTTTTTCTAATACAAGAACATTTCACAAGTTGCTGAAATGAGCTTTAATGTTCTAAACCACTTTTTTTCAGAGTCAGCTGGATGTGCCATTTAAAGTTATAGCAGGACATATTGGTAAGTTATGTTTCACCGTACACCCATGCAGGAGTTATTAAACATACTGCTTTCCCTTCAAGTCACCCTAGGTATGCTGAGCAAGTAATTTACCATGTTTCCTTGCTTTGAATGTGTTGTGTACTCTGAAGTTTGTTTCTTTTGAAACAAAAATGTTTGAAGCAGCTCATTTTCTTAAGCTGAGGTGGCAAAGTTAAAATATACTGGGGTCCTGTCTACTCAGCTTAATATTAGTAAGAACCCAACACAGCAAAGATGAACAAATGAGCAGGGCTAGTTCTTATCCCTCAGAAGGATTTTGCCTTGCACTTCCTTTTCTATCCTCCTTCCCTTTTTTTGTTAATATGGGAAGTTCTCTCATTGCAATTTGGTTGCCTTGTAAAACGTAGTGGTTTCTTAAAGCAAACAAAGTCTAAAGCTCTTAATCTACCCTTGAAGTGTGCGTTTTCTCTGACTGATTTCATAGTTTATTAAAATTAGTACTTTTGTGAAGAGTCAGAGACTCTAACCTCACACTCCCCATGTGCACAAAACATACACACTACTTGAAGACTCTCTTCCACAGAAAAATAAAGAGAAATGCTTATTGGGGAGTATTTACCTGGCTGATCATATAGGAGCTGCCCATGCTTTGCTTGTTTATGAGGATGCTGCAGTAGGTTTGCAAGGAGGGAGAGGTTGCTGTCAGGAAGAAGAAATGTAATTCGAGGGGAAAAAAGAGAGGACCTGTATACGTAATAATTCTGCTCATGTAAAAACTTGCCGCATGTTCATTTGTGTCCTGTGTAAAACAAATAACCTAAAGGACATGTACCTCAATTGCACTGTTTTTTTCTGTCCAATAAAGTAATTGATCAGAGATTTTGTGGTTAAATGTCAATTACCTTTTAAATATTTTTATTTTCTAGTCACCTATTTAACTGTATATCTCAAACTTTTTCTTTTGTGTTTGTAGGTCAACTTAACTTACAGATTCCGTGGCAAAACCTTTATACTCAGCCTGTTGAGGCAGTTCTTGATGGAGTTTATTTACTTATTGTGCCCACAGCCAGTAAGTTAATGTAGAGGAAAAAGTGAATATAGATTGATGTGCTTTCAAAGGAATCTGGAATGGGTTGATCCTGATTTCATGAACTTCTTGTCTGATAAGTAGTCCTAGCAAATGCATTTAGATAATGGGAATGGGGTGTCTTTCAGTAGTTTATATTAGTCACCTAATTTTTTTGATCTTATGCAGCTATTAACAAACTATGAAAATTATTGCTTTTGAAACAGCATCTTCTAAAAACATGTTTATTTTTTTGTATCATACCTTTTTACATTGTCTATTTAGGTGTAAAATATGATGCTGAAAAAGAAGCCAGACAGTTCTTGGAAGCAAGACAAAGGGAATTACAAAGAATAGAGGAAGCAAAGCAGAAAATAGCTGACCAAGGTAAGAGTGGGAAAAGCTAATGAAAATAATGCTATTTCTTTAATTTGTCACTTAAAGTGTTTTAGATTCGTGTTTTCCTCTTGATACTTAGAAGTATATTAGTCACAGATTTTTAGGTGTTGCTGCCATCAATATTACAGAGCAAGCATCCTGAAAATCAAAAGGTTAAAGCTTTGACATGATCTGATAGAAATGAGGCTTTTGAACTGTTGCTTATGTCATCTGTTGCCCATTTTCCTCTTCTTGCATAAGAAACAATTTAACTTTGTTTCTAATAGTAAAGAATCATACCTTTTTAAAGATTCTGTGTAATTTTTTCTCATAATCTTGAATTTAACTTCTGGTACTTTCAAGAAATATGTATTGGTCAACTTGAGTATCAGTGGGTACAAGTCATTTTTGAACAACCTGATTCTTCAGGCCCGAGGTAATAAAGCTGAAACTGTTTAGTTTGACCATAATTTTTATGGATTATACTGAAAAGACATTTCTATACAACTAGAGTACAGTGTAATAGAAAATTTAAATATCTATAATACAAGCTGTATTGTGTTTTTGTTTTCTCTAATGAAACTTTTAAATTGCTTTAATGCAAACAAAATATTATTTTCCTTTAACTTAGATAAAGCAAAAGAAGAGAAACAAGACACTTTTGTGGAAAAACTAGTAACTCAGGTTATCAAAAATCTTCAGGTGAAAATTTCCAACATCCATATTCGCTATGAAGATGATGTAAGTATTTTGTATGTCTCAGCATAAGAGGTTGTGCACTCTAACATGAAATTAGGAACCCATCTGATTTCAACTCTTCTAGTTGCTTTCCCTGTCAAGGGAATCCTAGTAAAGTTCTGGGAATTTCATTGTCTTAAAAAAAACCCCAGAACATGTTATAACTGAAGACTGATTAAAAGCATTCACTGAAGCATGAAGATATTTACAAGCATGTGTCAGGCACAAATAAGATGTAATTGTCTGATTTGTGATATATATATATATATGTGTGTGTGTGTATATATATGCGTATATATATATATATATAATAATATATATATATTTGAATTGTTGTCTGTTTACTTCCAAATCTAAACTTAGAGCATAAGGTAATACTTTTCTCATATTTTCCCCCTGCTTTGCTAGATCACAAATCGGAATAACCCCCTGTCATTTGGGATTTCACTTCAGAACCTAAGTTTGCAGGTAATTTTATTTTTCATCTTAAAAGCATGATGAAAGTTAGTTTTTGTTTACTATTGTGGTGTCATAATATGTAATGAAAGTTTGCCTATAATCATGAGCAATTCACAACAGTAACTATTTGATTTATCAAGTCCAACATAAATGTTGTTGTGGGGTGCTATTAAAGGTTGAGTGCTAGCATTAAAACAGACTTTTGGGAGTAAATTATTATTTTTCTGCCTGCTGCACTTTATTTTTGCCAAATACCAGGTTTTGGGTTTTTCAAAGTCTATGAATATTTTATGGAAACTGCCTTGAGTACTGTGAAAGGAAGTCATTACTTGAGACTGGGGAAGGGAGAGAAAGGGGAAAGAGAGTGGCATCTTGTTTCAAACTGGAGCTCAGTTCTTTGATTTGCAAGCTCCACTTTTAAGTGCAAATAGTAGTCATCATAGACTATGTACTTTTTTAATTTGTTTTCTATTACACTACCTTTTAGCAGCAATACGCTTATTCTGCCGAGTTGCTCTGATTCAGTAGTTTTTGCTATGTAACTGATAAAATGCCTAAGTAAATGTTAATTTCTTGAACTAAATAGTTGTCTTAACGAGTGCTTGCTCCCAGCACATTAAGAGGTATTTGCCAACCCCTTCTTTTAAACAGTTCTGCATACTGAATAATAAAAAAAAAATATTATTTTACTCTTGAAAAACTGTAATAGCATATAGTGTTTCTTTTGGGCTCATGCTAAAATGCTACTTGTAGAATTACAAAAAAATTCTAGTCCATTGTCTATCTCTTTCCAAAAAACCTGCCAAAAAATAATATTGGTGTAATGGAAAAGAACCACACTACTGAAAACAGAACTTTAAAAAATCTTCTGGTTTTTATGTGCAGCCTGGCAGTCATGGTGGTTAGATGTGTGGGGTTTTTTTTTGGGGGGGGGGGATAAGTAGCCTTATCAAATTTCCACTTAAAAGAATGTCTTAATCATCTTAAATCAGAAGATATGGTCCCATTATTTTCAGAGTGGTTTAATTATGATGATGTTCCTCTTTTTCCTGGTTTGTTTTTGGTGATAATACGTTGATGTATTACAGGTACTGGAATAACTTTCTTTAAATTTCATTACAGACCTCAGATCAGAATTGGAATCCATGTTTACATGATGAAACTGCCAAGTTGTTCTACAAGGTACAACATAAGCTGTATGATAAAGAAAGAATTGTTACTAAAATAAGCTAAATTAGAGTTCCTTCCATAGAAAGTAAGATCAAGAAAACATATGTATGGGCTCTAAAATAAAAGAATGTGGAGTGTTCAGGGGGTGTTCTGAATATTTAATTCATCAACACTTTATGAAATACAAATTATGAATCTAAAATTTGTAGGTATTAATACACATGTTCTGTTGTATTTTCAGCTTGTACGACTGGATAACCTTTTTGCTTACTGGAATGTGAAATCTGAGATGTTCTACCATGGTGGTAGTGATGAATCATTGGTAAGGAAAGCATGAGATAATGTATCTAGTATTGTATTTCATACTGTGAAGCATAGAGCATACTTTACATTTGTTTCTGCTTCCATTTATGTTAATGTCCTCAAGAATTGTCTTGTTACTAATAGCTTTTTTTAGGAAAACCAGTAAATTTTAAGATTTTTGCATGATGGAAGTACAACACCCATCTGGGGAAGTTATAAAAAAAAATAAAAATTGTCTGTTGCCAGTTACAAAAATTACACACATATACGGTAATCTTGCTGTTCAGTAATTTTTTGTCAGCTAAAAATACAAGTCTAATGCTGTTTAAAACATAGATAAGTATTTTAATTTAGACTGTCTATCAGAGGGATTGTCTGAAGCCTATATTAAAAGGCTAACATTTTATATTTTAAAGCTTCTTAATGAAATAAAAATACAACTTGTTTTTAACTCCATGGTGTATGTAGGTTAACTTAAAACATGGAGTTGCCAGCCACAATGTGATTCCAGAAGGTTATGATTTTGGTAAGTGGTACTTTATTTGTAATAATGCATGTATACGTTACTTATAATTTTTAATGCCTCTCAGAGGTTGCTACTTTGTCTGTTACTCAGGAATCTTAGTAAGGAGTGCAGTTTAGTTCTTTGGCAAGAATATCTGTCTCTCTGACAATGAATACTACACCCTATATGTAGCCTTAAAAAGGCTTTGATTAAAATATAAGTCTTGAGTCATATATCATCTAATGAAACATCATACATAAATCCTCCTTGTTCACATTCACTGATAATTCATTATTTTAAGAAGTTTAGCAATAATATGTGCATCATGTATGTCTTTTGAATCAAATTGGTTTGAGTAATAGAATAATGTTTTTGAGGTCACCTGCCTTATGTGAAGTGTATCTTTTTTCATTAGAGGTGGAAACGATAATCACGCAACTTCAAAACAGCAACATTTTTATTTTTTACTGTTGCTGTATTGCCCATTATATTGCTTTGAGTGTTGCTTACTTTAATACCAATGTTGCATTGGGTCCACTCAAACATGGTGATTATTTACTTTTCATTGTGTGGAAAATACATGGGTTTTATTTCTCATGTGTATCTGTGTGATTGTTAGTAACTGTTACAAGGCAGAATGGCCTTTGAAGTGCCTTGTTCTTTAGCAAGCAAGTCCTCAGTTCACTATAGCCAGGGTTTAAAAGGGCACTGTTAGGTTTTTTGGCTTTTCTTGCTGCCTGTGCCTGAAAGGGAAGCCTTCGGTGTCTCTTGCTTTGACAGAAACCTGCTTTGCCAGGGAGCTACTTAGTAATTTCTTCTGATTTCTTATCTGCTTTTTTCCAGTTATTAGTTTTGACTCTTCTACAAGAAAATAAGTTTAAACATCATCAGTTATCTAAAGCTTTTGTAATTTGATCCAAATGCAAACATAATACTTACACGTAGGAAGGATGAAAAATTAAGATTAATAAGCTAAATACAGGGAGAAAAAGAATAGAAATGCTACTATGTAAGATGTGCAGCTGAAAGTAAAATAAGCTTCAAGAAATACAGGGCTTAAGATGAAACAGAACTAATTGTTGTAAACATGGTTTCATCTTGCAAAAATGTCTGTTTCCATTTGTATGAATGTCTTGGTGAATTTAGAATGTTTGCTGTGTAGATAGTGTATCAGTATTTATGTTGAAATCAAAGATATTTGATAAAAATAGAATTTACACAAATTTATGTAATACATGTAATTCATGTAATACGTGAATTATTATTCTTAGATCAGTTGTTGAAACAATGGAAATGCTGGTCTAGACATGGCTTTGAATGCCTGATATTGCTGAATTGAGGAGCAGGTAAAAAGTTTCTGCTCTCAGTATTTTTTCATGTGATGTGATTTGCTTTATCTGGGATCCGTATTAATTTTTTTCATGCATACTTGGGCTTGGATTTATTCCACTGATGTTGCCAGAATGAAACTGGAAATTGAGTGTAGATTGAATTACATTTAAAGATATGTTGATGAAGTCCAGGATTTTAAAATTAATAATCTGTCATAACTTTAGCTCTGACAAGCATTATGTATCATTTATAGTATTCTTAAATAATTTAATTGCACTTTTTATGTCAACTTATGTTTTTTAGTATTCCGCCCAATTTCAGCTAGAGCCAAACTCCTTATGAATCCTCGATCTGATGTAGACTTTTCCTCACCAAAAATGGATTTAAATGTAAATTTACAGGATATAACTGTTGAATTCAACAAGCCACAGGTATAAACTATTTTTCTGAAGTTAGATGTAATGTGGTAAAAATGTTAGTCTGAGATTTTCTAATAAACAGAGAATCGATTTACTTAGTCTTGGTTTTCTTTGTAAATTATTTTCTTTTTAAAGAAAAGCTTGACTCACATTGTTCTCAGAAAGATAACAGTTTGGTTTTTCTTTTCTTTTGTTGTTTTTTTTTTTTTTTTTTTTTTTTTTCGGTTTTTTTTTTTTTTTTTTTCGGTTTTTTTTTTTTTTTTTTTCGGTTTTTTTTTTTTTTTTTTTCGGTTTTTTTTTTTTTTTTTTTCGGTTTTTTTTTTTTTTTTTTTCGGTTTTTTTTTTTTTTTTTTTCGGTTTTTTTTTTTTTTTTTTTCGGTTTTTTTTTTTTTTTTTTTCCGGTTGTTTTTTTTAGTACTTCAGCATTATGGAGCTTCTTGAGTCTATTGATATGATGACTCGAAATCTGCCATATAGGAAGTACAGACCTGATGTCCCATTGCACAACAATGCCAAGACATGGTAGGCTACCTCAGATTTTGTAAACAATTTGTTAGTTATTAATTTGAAATAATTGCCAAGTGATTGTTTCTTACCTAAGGAGATTGAGAGCTCATTTCCTTCTGAAACTAAGTCTGCTCTTTTGGTTTCCTTTGTTTCTCTGAAACTAGGAGTGTTTAAAAAAAAAATGGTGAGGATCTCAAACCAAGGGTGGGGATATGATATTTGAAAGCCTTCATTTATTTCCGTAAAGGTCATTATCAGAAACTGAAGTCCGATAGTATTTTAATGTCCGAACTCTGTTTTAATGAAGGGCACTGCGTTATGTGTTAGGTACTGTTGCAAGTGTATAGCTGTTTTCTGTGAATAGACAAACATTGTCAACACAGATGGCAGAGATTTGATTCTTTTCAGAAAATTCCTTACAAATGTGCTTTGATTATTCACACACACATATTTGTGGCCAATTTTTGTAGAAGGTTGCTTTTTAATTTTATGAAATAGAAATCAGTCAACTTTGTGGAGAAAAATAAAATCCTTGGGTTCTTCTGTTGATCAGAAATGTGATTATTAGAAAAGGAATTTCACTTTTTGCAACTTGAAGTTGTTTTCAGTGGGAGTCTGCATAGCTCTAGGTGTCTGTTCAATATACCAAAATAAATGCAAACTGTACTTCATTTGTCTTTGCTTTAGGTGGAAATATGTTATTTACGGCATCCTTGAAGTAAATGTTCAACCTAAGCTCCAAATGTGGTCATGGGAACATATTCGGCATCATAGGAAACAAGTGAAGAGCTATAAAGAGATGTATAAAACAAAGATAACATCAAAAAAACCTAATGAAGAAATCTTAAAATTATTGGAGGTTAGCCTTTTTTCCGTTAAAGGCATAAATACTGTTCTCCTTGCTGTTTGCTTAAACTTAAGTGTTTATATGTTCATAAGTCAGTACTAAGTGAAATTTTCAGTGCCCAAACTTGTTTTTCTGTGTGTAGTATTAACGTACTAGATAATTTTTTAAATTAGTAACTGCAGTGAAGGAAAATTTAAACTGATGTGCTTTTCTTTTCCAGATTTAAGTTTTCAGCTTGAGCAGATTAACTTGCACTGAAAGTTGTTTACTGTCATTCCCTGTAAAACTGAGCCATGAAACGTAACCAAATGAAATTGTAAAAACATAATCTCTCACCTTTTTTCTAGGAATTTGAAAAGGCCTTGGATATTTTTAACATCACTCTAGCAAGGCAACAAGCAGAAGTTGAGGTAAAATTTCATCATTTAAATGAATCTAAGAATAACTGCAGCATGAGGTTGTGGAGATTTTGAGCCAGATGCATTTGAGTTTTAGTGATAGAGTTGTGCATCATAATGTCTATTTTCTTTGTGTTTCCCATTTGTTGTTGGAAGGCATAGTAAGTTTCAGCTTGTAATTGAGTAAAAAATAAATAGCTGCATATTCTCCTTCCTCGGGATAACTTATCTGGGATAAATTCCCCTCCACTTTTGGTGGGGAAAATCTGCTGTGGAAAATATGGTCGAAGTATGATAGCATAAATCAAATTGGAAGCAATTATACTCGAAGCCTCAGGCTTCCCCAACCCAGACTGTTTGTTTATTTCTTCCTGATACCCTGTTATGTAGGCTGAACACTTCTATGTTTAGTATGTGGACCTTTTGTTACTGTTTGCAAATAATTTGGAATACAGCAAATGCAGAATACATTTAAGTAGGTAATCGCAATTAGTCAAGACAGTGTGACTTGAATAGTTGCAGTTGTTAGCCTTGTTTTTCCTAGGTTAGTATACTGCTTAATTTTCAGTGTTGTACTAGTCTGAGCATCATTCCAGGAGACTGAAGTAAAACCTGTATAGGCTTTCTGAAACCTGCCAAAGTCACCTTTCTCCATTAATTATAAATGTGACCAAAATCAGAATGTGATATTAGAATCTGAAATACTGATAATTAAACTTCATGAATGTCAATAATTTCTTATGGCAGTGCTTGATTTTATTTTTTTTTTCTTCTCTTTGTGTGTGGAGTGTATTAAGTATGGCATGAAAGCTGCAGTGATAGATATGGTGGGTCTAAACCAAAACTCTAAACAGCAATATATCAATGTGATTTTTCCTTCTAGTTGTCTGTATATACAGCCACATTTGGACGCTTGTATGATTTTGATTCAGACTTTTACAGAACCAGAAGACAGGTTCATGTGTCTCCCCTTCAGATGCTTGGCTGACCTGGTGTGCTTTTCACCAGAAGTTTTTGGGAGTCTCTTTTTTTTATTTGCTTGGTTTAGTTCTTGCTTAATTTTTGTATGTTCTTATGTTGTGACACATAGTTTCATTGGTTTTATTTTCTTCCTCCTACTTCTTGCAAGGTGACAGAGATCCCAGAGTATTTCCTGTCTAGTTTTATTCTTCTTTTTCCAGTGTGACCGTGCTGTATTCCCAACTGCTTTCCAGTCCTGAGTTTTAAGATAGGTTTCTGTAATGCTTATGATAGGTTGCAAGCAAATGGATTTCATTTATTCAGGCTTTTAAAAAAGCCTTGCATTTGAAAATTGTTAGAAAAGCATCTTGTAGGATCTGCTAGCTAACTCTGAATTTATTTCCAAGTATTGAAATCAGTCAGTGATTCTAAACTGTGTTCTATCTCCATCTATCTGTCAGAAGCCATCTAAATTTTATCAGGTCTCAAAGGACTTGTAAGAGGCAAATCTGCTACTAGCTTGGTATCCTGACAGCTAGCCTTGAGTCTACTAGCAAATTAAAGGAGCACCCTTTAGATATGGGCAGAGTAAAGACAGATAAAGGATCCTACTGTTAAGCATTTTTTAGTTTCTTAAAAACATACCTTACATTTGAATTTCTAAGGCTTGCTTTTCTCTAGACTTTGAAATTAAGATGTCCACAGCTCACATTTGTGAACACCATACCATCTGATTTTCTGGAAACTTTGTAGCAAGAGGACTATATTCCATTCCATTCCACATATATTCCATTCCATATTACATTAGGCCACTTTATAATCTTTATCACTAGTACCACACACCAGCTTCAGTGAGCCAAGCATCAAGTCTGTATCAGATAGAGAAATTCTTTGCTTTCAATCTAGAGAAGGCTTTAGAGATGGTTCACCTTAATTGGAATACAGGGTGATGTTCTCCCTTTCTTTTAGTGAAAACAGTTTATCTTGCTAAATAATTCCACAGACTGTGACTGTATTCATTACTGAACTATTGTAAATGGAGGGCAGGGAAAGCTCATCAGGATTTCTTAAGGAAATTTCTTTGGTTCCAGTACTACACAAATGTTTTCTTCATCCTTGCAGAAGTATAGTTGCCCTCCCTTCTCTCTGTAGCCTCTGCTAACTTACACTCTAGTGTCAGCTGCTGCCTCAGACATGATGAGAATCATAAATTTGACCATCACTACTTTTTTTCCATGGCAGTAGTTCTTCAACATCAGCTCTTTGGTGTCCTGGAAACCTCTGATTTCAAGGGTTTAACAGCCATTTTTTCTAAGGTTCTGTCCATTCTTTCCTTGGACTGTTCACTGTAACATCTGCTTAATGACTTGGTATCTTGGATAAAGAGGACTTTGAAGAATTTTTTGAGGCCTTGTGTTGTTTAAGTGACACCTGCGTCATTTCTCTGGGCTGAATCAACAGTATCAGTTTAGAAGCCTTTATGTTTCTATGGTGATTCCTGCTTTTCATTGGCCTGTAGATGGATAGATGTGACAAGTCCCTTTAAAAATCTGATTTATAGCCAGCTGTTTTCCCTAGTTGTGTTGTAGAAAGGTCTTGGGCTTTTTCAATGCTGAGAAGGGATCTCTGTCTCACTCACTTTGGGTATCACATTTACTAGAGCATCTCTAAATTCAGGGCTTATATGCAAGTGTTTATGTCTTTCCAGATCATATTAGTCATGAAGAAAAAAAAAATCGGTTTGTTTAGTCCAATACAGATTTGAGGACTCCTCTGTCTCTTAAATCACTTGATGGTCATTTGCTGTCCCTTATGCCAAGCTTTCAGTGCTCAAGTCTGGATGTAGTTTGCACTTTCTGGGAGGACCCAGTATTGGAATAATTATGGGCATCAGACAAGTTGTCCCTGGTTGTTGAAATAGTGGATGTGGAAGGAGGGAGAGCTTCATTGCTGTTACAGCAACATATAGCAGGTCCAGAACTAGTTTTCTGTTTTCCTTAGAGTAAGTACTGCATTGCAAGAGTAACTTATGTTTTTTTCTTTTATTATTATTGCTTTGGACATCTATCTTGAAATGAAAAATAAACGGATCATTTAAAATTTGGCCTGTGCTGGCTATTTAATTGCTTACATATGTATTTTTAATGATTCCTTATAATTGCATTGTTGTAGTGTAGAGCACAGTCCTATGCTGTGGACTTTTTCTTTTTTTTTTTTTTTTTTGTGGTGTGAGGAAAAGAGGGAACTTGCTT
>NDXB01000017.1:62900-96733 GCA_002631895.1 Agapornis roseicollis
TTTTTTTTTTTTTTTTCTTGTGGTGAGAGCTAAAGAGGGAACTTGCTATGTAAGAAACATTTATTGACTGTAAATCAGCCGCTGCTTTTTGCTTGCTTTTTTTGTTAATAAAGGTGGTTGGTTTTAGGCAAGTGAGAATTAGTACGATGAAGCACTGTGTACTTGAAAAAGTTATTAGACAAAAAATAAAAAAATAAGATGTTGCTTTTCTTAATGATTGTCTAATGATGTCTTCATGTGTTGGAGCAGGTCTTGAGTCTGTATTTTCTTATGAAAATCACTTGTTTGAAAATTTCTTAATTTTTAGGCAACTAAGGCTGGATTAAAGATCTACCGACCAGGAGTGAAACAAGATGATGAAAACTCTGGTGGCTGGTTTAGTTGGATATGGAACTGGTCAGGTGAAAAAAAGCAGGAACAAAAACAAGAAGTAAAGGGTTCAAGTATGTTCACTTTCTTTTTGGTGTTTTTTTTTTTCCACCCCATTACTAGAAATTACTTTTAGAATAATGTGTCCCTAGCAATGGAACATTGCATTTGCTTAATACTTGGGCTGTCAGATTATTGACATTTGCATTTACACTCTGCCTTTTTTTCACTGATAAAGTTGTTAATTGCATGTTACAGAGTTACCTTGCAATTCCTTCATAAGTCTCTTTGAGCTGTCTTTGTGCTTTCTTCTGCCACAGTTTTTGCATTTGTCTGCATAGGGTACTGTGTATGGGTACTTGAAGAAAGTGCTATGAAACAGTAGCAGTTAATGCAACATAATTTTACTTTCATTTGTTTTGTAATTTGGCTATTTCATGCGGTGTATTGGAGTTTGAATCACTTAAGTACAGGACACTTAGTGAAGGTTGTGAAACAAAGTAAATCGAAAAGGTTGCTTCTGTTGTTTAGTAGGCTTGGAAATAGTGTAGGTCAGAATCATAGAATCATAGAACAGTTAAGGTTGGAAAGGACCTTAAGATCATCTAGTTCCAACCCCCTTGCCGTAAGCAGGGACACCCCATGCTAAACCATGTCACCCAAGGCTTCATCCAACCTGGCCTTGAACACTGCCAGGGATGGAGCCCTCACAACCTCCCTGGCCAACCCATTCCAGCATCTCACCACCCTAACAGGAAAGAATTTCTTCCTTATATCCAATTTAAACCTCTCCTGTTTAAGTTTAAACCCATATAGCTGCATTTTAGAGCATGCTTTAGGACACTCAAGTAATTCAAACTGCAGGGATTTTGCTTGTATTTAGGTCAATATTAACAGTATCTGCTGTAAGTTACAGATCTACTGGAAAGTGTGTAACAGGGTTTTCATTTTTGAGAAACCTGTTCTGAGTTTAACTAACCTCATGCAATGTGACAGGTCTTGAAGAGCTGATGACACTTGAAGAGAAGGCTAAACTATATGCAGCAATTGGATATAGTGAAACAGCTGTGGATCCAACCCTTCCAAAATCGGTGAGTCAAAACCAGCTGTTACCCCAAACAATTGGTAGCTTTGTCTGCTAATAAAAGTCTAAAGATAATAATCACCATTAAAATTACTTAAAGCTGTCTCTGTATTTTAATACTACTCTGTCACTTCTTACCTAAGTTACTGCATTCTACCTTTGTGTAGTTTCTGGAGGGTGGTTATGTAGCTTACTTTGGATATTCTGAAAAAGTTCAAAAAGAATTTTTTCTTGCTAAAGTTAAATTATATAAAGTAGTATACTGGTATTTAAGTTATGAAGCGCTTCATACCCTCTTACAATTTTGAGATTTTGTATTTTTTTTTGAAGAAAGCACACCAAGAGATTCTCCGGAATCTGAAATATGAATGATAGTACGTGAAGTAGAGTAAGTTATATAAGAGGTGACTAAAGGAATGTAGTGAGGAAGACCAAAANTTACAATTTTGAGATTTTGTATTTTTTTTGAAGAAAGCACACCAAGAGATTCTCCGGAATCTGAAATATGAATGATAGTACGTGAAGTAGAGTAAGTTATATAAGAGGTGACTAAAGGAATGTAGTGAGGAAGACCAAAAGTTTGAACCATTCAGAAACAGCCTAAGTAGTTTTTATGTGATGTAGACCTGGAAGGTATCCACTGTACCATACATGGGTCATGATACATACATGGGTATGGTACAGTGGATACCTTCCAGGTCTACATCAGAAGCCTTTTAACTCAAAACGTGGTGTAGGGACACCAGACATGTTTGTAAGCGTAGTAAACCCTGCCTTTTCATAATAACTAATTTGGAATGACTTTTATACCAGCTATGATGTAAGTTATTTATAGCACTAGAAAAATAGTATCAAACTGGTATTTATGGTTTTCATCTCTTCATAAACTGTATTTATGATCCACTGTTGTTGCTTTTCCTTCATATCTAGTATGAAGCCATGAAGTTCTCTGTGAAATTACTAAGCATGTCTATATCAATAAGAGAAAACAAGCAAAGTCCTGAGCTGGTAGAATTTGCATTAGCTGGCTTGAGTACCGTATTTACCCAGCGACCAGGCGCACAAGCAATAAGGTGAACTTTTTTTGTCAGACTGGTTTTGCTCTCTATGAAATGTTGATGATGGCTAATAAACATTTTAAGGCTCTGTTATGATTTTCAACTTCCATATTTCACTGTCATTTCTTGTGCAGTTTAGCAGCAGAAGCTTCCTGCAACTGATGGAGGATGTATATACAGGTGGATACAGTTTCTATGATTTAAGTTCTCTGTGGCTTCATATTTTTTTGTACCACTACTGATTTTCTCCTTTTTTTCAGTTTAGCATTGTTCCATACAAGAAAGCCATTTCTTGCTTTGAAAAGTGACTATTAACTCCTTTTGAAACTTCATCTGAGTATGTGATCTTGTAACCACTTGTATAGTAAGGTGGTCTTGTACACCTGTATAGGCATTTAACATGACTGAAAGCTTCTTGAGCTTTCAGTTGATCCTTTAGATTTGCAGAAGAAGGCTGTAACAGATGATTTTGGCTTGGTTTTGTACTCTCACAGTACAGGATAAAAAGCAGCAGTATGTAATATTTTGCTTTCATTTCAAATTTAATGACTTAAAAATTTTAACTTTGCTGCTTTAAACCTTGTACCTTCTATTTTGATATTAAGATATGATTGATCTTGTGGAGTTCTATGCCTAATTTAAATTTTGCTTGCAGCTTTTCTGTTTATTCCCCTGCTCATCTAAATAGTCCTAATAATGCATTATACTGAGAAAAAGGGAAAAGAATATTATATTTTTACATTGAAACACCTTTTTTTAAGTGTTGGCAGATAAAAGATATTTGATTGAAGCCTGTTAGAGGTAGGCATGGTATTGAGAGAAGATAAATACAGCACCTAAATAATACTTCCTCAGAGTAATGAGACTGTTAATGTTGTGCTCTTCTTGTGGTGTTTCTTTTATTTCTCAGCACTGGAACTCTTCCCTCTCTGCTGTATTTCTGTTCCCCAGAATAAGCTGTTGCATCTTATTCCAGAGCTGATAATACAGAATTCAAGTTTGCATGTCTCTTTCCTGCCCTGACACCTGTTCTTATGAAAAGCGTATGAAGTGAACAGCTTGGTCCCGTTTTCTTAGCAGTGGCTGATAGACACAGAAGATAATGAAATGAAAAACAGTTAGGACATGTGTATATGTCTTCTATCCTTAGACTATGCTACTTATATTTAAAGTAGGTTAGTGATATATTGTTTTTTGCTATTTTTGCCCCCTTTTTTTTCCTGCCAGCTTATTCCTTATACTCATCATCTAATTGTATCTAGCCAGATAGATGTTATATATGAACATGCTGTTTACCTTTCTTTACAGATTTGAAACAAAAGTTACCTCACTTGAAGTTACAGGCATGTCCCGAGAAAAGTCTACACCCTGCCTGCTATCTTCTCGAACGGTGTATTCAGATCAGAGCACCTCACTCTTAAGTATAATGTTTGAGACTAATCCTTTGGATGAGAAAGCAGATCAGAGGCTTAGAATAGAATCACAGCCGCTGGAAATAGTGTATGATGCAGTAAGTAAATATTTTAATAAGGTATAAATATTAAAAAATCTTAATAGTAAGTATTACATATATTTTTTTGTTTTATTTTAACAGATGACAATAAATAGCTTAGTGGATTTCTTCAGGCCTCCAAAAGATGTCCATTTAGAGCAGTTGACATCAGCAACTCTGATGAAGCTTGAAGAGTTTCGTGAAAAAACATCAACAGGCAAGTGCTGCATGCTCTTCTGATTGCACATTCACACAGATTTTTTATTTTAGGGGTATGAAAATACTACATGTTTACACATGGGGATGCATGGATCCAAGTCATAGCTTTCTAACGTAATACCTAAGTAAGTTGAATTCTTCAGTCTCATTACAAAACATTTGTTCTAGGTATTGGATAATTTATGTCTTCATCTTTTTCAACTTCAGCTTCCTTTATAAAATATACTTAACACCCTGAGATAGTATTTCACTGTCTATTCTGTTCTACTCCCTACAGGGTTGAAAATGGTTTGTTACTTCTAACTTTTCTGTATTGTTTGTATGAGTATCTAAGTAGTTTTAATAGTTTCATACGTTTAAAAAACTGATTCATATTGATATATGACTAATATATTCAGAGATACTGGTCCTCTAATGAGACCCCTAAATCCTTTCCAGAGTTGTTGCTTTTCATCTGCCTCTATACAGGTGTTACCACATTATTTATTCTGTAATAAATATTGATTATACTCATCTGTTTTCCAGTTACTTGGCATTAAAACCTTTCCTTTAGTTTAATTTTATTCTAGCTGTGTATTTCTAGAGATCTTGCATTTTGACACATGAATGAAAATGGTGACTACTTTAAGACTTATTACTGAGATCAGCACTAGTAGTTTGTCCACTATAGTTGGATGCTCCCAGTAAGAACTTCTAGAACAATTAAGTTTCTGAATCTATGAAGCACAGTGAGTTTACCCCAGCAATTCCAAGGTGCTGCAAATTCCAGTTCTTCTTATTTCATCTGTGTTCAGTATGAAACTGCTTAGCATTTGTATGTGTTGTGATGTTGTCTCTACTTGTCTGTTAGCATTGTTTGCTGTCACAATTTCATCTACTTCTTGCTTCTTTAAAGGCTGCCAGTAATTCTTGGTTCAGAAGAAAACTGAAGAGCATGTGTACCTGTAGTTAAACTCAGTTATCTAGCATTCACAGCCCATTTAAAGTTAGACTTGGATTTCTTTTTCTATCTTCTTTTAATTCTGTAGCTTCTGTGTGGGTTACTTGGGTTATATTTACAAATTACATTATTTTTCAGGTTTGTTGTATATTATTGAAACCCAGAAAGTTCTTGACCTCAAAATTAACCTCATGGCTTCCTACATAATTGTTCCACAAAAAGGATTCTATGACCATACATCAAATTTACTACTCCTGGATCTTGGTAGTCTTAAGGTATATATTTACTTAGTGGCATAACTTACTGAAAATGACAGCTCAGCTTTGATGTGATTTCCAGTTTCTTAGTATGTGTTTTGTGGTAATGGTTGAGTAAAAGTTCCTCTTGAAGTTTATATATTAGACATTTATTTTAAAATTAAGCAGAAATCACTGAACACTTTTTAGTAGATTCTTTCAACCCAAAAGAGTTGTTAGAAAATAATCCTCCCCTGGAATGAAACTACAGTTAATGCTTTGAAATCTTATGTGGAAAATATCTAATAATCACAGAATCACACAGAATCACAGAATCCTAAGGGTTGGAAGGGACCTCAAAAGATCATCTAGTCCAACCCCCCTGCGAGAGCAGGGTAACCTAAATTACATCACACAGGCACTTGTCCAGGCGGGCCTTGAGTATCTCCAATGTAGGAGACTCCACAACCCCCCTGGGCAACCTGTTCCAGTGCTGTGTCACTCTCACAGTAAAGAAGTTTTTCCTGATGTTCACATGGAACCTTCTGTGCTCCAGTTTACACCCATTGCCCCTTGTCCTATCACTGGACATCACTGAAAAGAACCTAGCTCCATCATCCTGACACTCACCCTTTACGTATTTGTGAACATTGATGAGGTCACCCCTCAGTCTCCTCCAAACCAAAGAGACCCAGCTCCCTCAGCCTCTCCTCATAAGGGAGATGTTCCACTCCCTTAATCATCTTTGTGGCTCTGTGCTGGACTCTTTCAAGCAATTTCCCGTCCTTCCTGAACTGAGAGGCCCAGAACTGTACACAATATTCCAGATGTGGCCTCACCAAGGCAGAGTAGAGGGGGAAGAGAACCTCTCTTGGCCTACTAACCACACCCTTCCTAATGCACCCGAGGATGCCATTGGCCTTGTTGGCCACAAGAGCACATTGCTGGCTCATGGTCATCCTCCCATCCACCAGGACCCCCAGGTCCCTTTCCCCTTCACTACTTTCCAGCAGGTCAACCCCCAACCTGTACTGGTACCTGGGGTTGTTCTTCCCCAGATGCAAGACTCTACACTTGCCCTTGTTGAATTTCATCAAGTTTCTCCCCGCCCAACTCTCCAGCCTGTCCAGGTCTTGCTGAATGGCGACACAGCCTTCTGGTGTGTCAGCCACTCCTCCCAGTTTAGTGTCATCAGCGAACTTGCTGGGGGTACACTCAGTTCCCTCATCCAGGTCTTTGATGAAAATATTAAACAACACTGGTCCCAGCACCGACCCCTGAGGGACTCCACTAGTCACAGACCTCCAGCTAGATTCTGCCCCATTGACCAAACAATGTTTTACATTAGAATATAAAATAGTAAGCTTTGTAGTTATATGATTAAGTGGTATTCTTATTTTTACTATTACTATTATTCTTGTTATCAGTTACTTTTTGGGCATTCAGTTTACTTTAAAATGAGAAAAGTAAATATATTGGCACTTTTTAAAGTAACTTTGAAATTAGAGATATGTTTGAGATGCTTTATGCAAGGGAAAAGTTAAAAAGGTAGTTTGTGTTTAAAATTACAATTTAGCACTATAAAATCATAAAGAGACTGTTTCTACATATTATTGGTAATCTTTTTACTCATTGGTGAACTTGTGTTCTTTCAGGGCAAATGATCTTACATGTATGCAGGCAATTAAATTTTAGGGTTTTTTTACTTGTACTCTAGGTAGGAGTTATTCTTCCACTTACTGTCAGTCTAGATTGCTTTACCTGCTTTTCTAGCAGGTAAACCTTTTTACTAATCCGTTTCAAATCTTAAAATCTTGTGAAAGTGTCTCTGCCACAGACTGATGTTTTGAACATGTGTGTGTCAGCTAGAATCATAGAATAGTTTGGGTTTGAAGGGACCTTCAAAGATCATCAAGCCCAAACCACCTGCAATGAGCAGGGACACCTTTAACTAGACCAGGTTGCGCAGAGCCCTGTTGCAACCTGGCCTTGAAGATGAGACATCCCCTTTTTCAGGGATGGGGCATCTCCCATCTCTCTGGGCAACCTGTTCCAGTGTTTTGCTACACTCTGTAAAAGATTTCTTCTGTATCTAAAGTCTAAAACTGCCCTCTTTTTACTTTAAAACTATTACCTGTCATTCTATTGTAACAGGCCTTGCTAAAAGGTGTCTCTCCACCTTAGAAGCCCCCTTTAATATACTGAAAAATCTCCCCAGAGCCTTCTCCAGGCTACATAACTGCAAATCTCTCAGCCTTTCATCTCACTGATAATCTCTGTGGCCCTCCTCTGGACCTACTTCAACAGGTCCATGTGTGTCTGGTACTAGGGAACCCAGAGCTGAATGCATTACTCCATGTGGGGTCTTGTAAGAGTGGACTAAAGGGATAGAATCACCTCCTTTGACCTGATGGCCATGTTCCTTTTGATGCAGCCCAGGGTACAGTTGGCTTTCTGGACTCTGAGCATACATTGCTGGCTTACGCCCAGCTTTCATCCACCAGTACCCTCAAGTACTTCGTAGGGCTGCTCTCAGTCCCTTCATCCACCAGCCTGTAGAGATCACAGAATCAAATGGGTTGAAAGACCTTGAAGATGAAGTCCAACCATTAACTAGCACTGCCATGCCCACCACTAAATCATGTCTCTAAGCACTGCATCTACAAGTCTTGTAAGTACCTCCAGGGATAGTGACTCAACAGCTTCCCTGGGCAGGCTATTCCATTGGTTGACAATTTTTTTGGTGAAGGAATCTTCCCTAATATTGACTCTAAACTTCCCCTGGCACAGCTTGAGGCCATTTCCTCTTGTCCTATCACATGTTACTTGGGAGAAGAGACAGACCTGCACCTCACTACAACTTCCCTTCAGTTAATTGTAGTGATAAGATCTCTCCTGAGCTTTCTCCAGACTAAACACCCTGGGGTCCCTCAGCCACTCTTCAGAAAACTTATGCTCTAGACCCTTCACCAGCTTCACTGCATGCTCCAGCTCATCAGTGTCTGTCTTGTAGTGAGGGGTCCAAAACTGAATAGAGGATTTGAGATGCAGCCTCACCAGTGTTGAGTACAGGGTGCTGCTGGCCACACTATTTCTGATACAAGGTGGGATGGTGTTGGCCTTCTTGGGCACAAGCTGGCTCATGTTCAGCTGGCTGTCAACCAGCAACCCTAGGTCCTTTTCCACCAAGCCGCTTTCTAGCCACTCTTCCATGCCTGCGACGCTGCATGAGATTGTGGTGTAAATGTAGGACCCAAGTGCAGTTGTGAACCTCGTATCATTGGCCTTGGCCTGTCAATCCAACCTGTCCAGGTCACTTGGTAGAACCTTATTTCCTTCAAGCAGATCAACACTCTGCCCAACCTGATATTGACTGCAAACTTATTGAGGGTGCTCTCAATCCCCTCATCCAGGTCGCTGATAAAGGTACTAAACAGGACTGGCCCCAGTACTGAGCACTGGGGAATGCCACTTGTGGCTGGCTGCCAGTGACATCAGGCTCAGAGCTAGGTAATGGAATGGAGCAGCCCACCTCCTCCCCTCCATGTATAGGATATTACTTTCAGAATAATACACAGAAGAATATGTTTCAAAGTCAGACTCCAGTAAATGTTCAAGATGTTGTTTTTCCTGAAATGCATGACTAATTTTCATAGTGCATGTGACTTTTGGATTGGGTCCTGTCCTTTAGTAGAAATTCAGCAATACCAAAAGAGAAAAGTTAGATGTCTCTCAGGATATGATGAATAATTCTGTATTCACTTTGAGAGGCATATGCTTAAGAGAGATACAGGTTATTTTTTTAATTGGTATGTTTAATACAAAACAATATCTTTCTCTCAGTTATGTACTGGATAAGGTCAAGTCCAAATGGAGAAAATGGCATATAAAATTAAAACTGTAACTCAATGCTGATGCGAAAGTGCACTTAATTAAGGTTGCACAGGCAGTATTAATCTGATAATTCTGAATAATCAATCTGATAATTCTGAACAATCAATCTGCAAGTTTTTAATACAAAAAAGTAGTCATAGTTCAGTACCACTGGAAGAAGAAATGCGATGTCTTAGACACTAGTATTTGAACCTGTTTCACTGTTACCTTGAATATTACCTGGATCTGACAAAAGCAGATGGGGATCCAAAATCATTTGACATTTAAGGATGAGAACAGCCACATTTCATCACAAATGAAAAGCAGAGAGGGCATATAGAAAGTATGGGCATCCCAGAGCTGAGTCACAGGGATACTGACTGCTATTACAGGAGGACAGTGAACATAAATGATGAACAGTCCAAACTCCCTTTTACCTTTTACTCAGGATAATACCACAAATAAGTTCAACAAGATTCAGAAATAGATTTAATGTTTCTGATGTGATAAATGCAGTAATATTTTTATATATAAAAAAACTTGAAGTTATTCCATTGATTGCAAAAGGTTTGAAATTTTAAACTTTGGGGTATGAGTCATTGGTGTTGGGACCAGTCTTGTTCAACATCTTTGCCAGTGACATGGACAGTGGGATTGAGTGCGCCCTCAGCAAGTTTGCCGATGACGCCAAGCTGTGTGGTTCAGTGGATAATGCTGGAGGGAAGGAATGCCATCCAGAGGGACCTGGACATGCTTGTGAGGTGGGCTGATGCCAACCTCATGAAGTTTAACCATGCCAAGTGCAAGGTCCTACAGCTGGGTGGGAGCAATCCCAGGCACAGCTACAGGTTGGGCAGAGATGAGATTGAGAGCAGCCCTGAAGAGAAGGACTTGGGGGTGTTGGCTGAGGAGAAAATCAGTGTGAGCCGGCTTCAGTGTGTGCTCGCAGCCCAGAAAGCCAACAGTATCCTGGGCTTCATCAAAAGCAGCGTGACCAGCAGGGCGAAGGAGGTGATCCTGCCCCTCTACTCTGCTCTCATGAGACGTCACCTGGAGTATTGTGTGCAGTTCTGGTGTCCTCAACATAAAAAGGACGTGGAACTGGTGGAACAAGACCAGAGGAGGGCCACAAGTATGATCAAGGGACTGGAGCATCTCCCATATGAAGATAGGCTGAGAAAGTTGGGGCTGTTCAGCCTGGAGAAGAGAAGGCGTCATAGCAGCCTTCCAGTATCTGAAGAGGGCCTATAAGGATGCTGGGGAGGGACTCTTCATTAGGAACTGTAGTGATAGGACAAGGGTAATGGGTTGAACTTTAAACAGGGCAAGTTTAGATTGGATGTAAGGAAGAAATTCTTTCCTGTTAGGGTGGTGAGGCACTGGAATGAGTTGCCTAGGGAAGTTGTGAATGCTCCATCCCTGGCAGTGTTCAAGGACAGGCTGGACAGAGCCTTGCATGGCATGGTATAGTGTGAGGTGTCCCTGCTTATGGCAGGGGTTTGGAACTAAGCTGATCTCAAGGTCCTTTCCAGCTGTAGCTATTCTATGATTCTATATCTGTTAAAGGAAATTATTCTATACAAAATATATTGTATAAAACTTCATAGATTTTTGTTTGTGTTTTGCTTCTCTCCTCGAAGAAGAAATGGAGTTTAATACTCTCAATTTTTTGTTTTGATACAGGATGTTAAGTTTACATATCTCCTTTGCTGTGACAGTGGTAACACAGAAGCCCTTATAATGAGGACTTTGAATTTAAATCTCTTGTTGTGACAGGATCAACTATTTGTAGAACTAGTGCTTTGGATATTTTTGAAATTCATTTATACTTTTTTGTGACTCTTTTTAAGATGGAAAGCAAAAGTCGCTCTAATTTATCAAAACTTGCAGTACGACAAAGCACTATTGAAGAGATAATGTCAAGAGCTTACGACAGCTTTGATATCCAGCTCAGCAGTATACAGTTACTGTACAGCAAACATGGTAAGTGTTCATGAAAGTAATCTTTTTCTCTAAAAATATTTTGAGGGTTGATGTGCCTTTTTTACTTTTAACTGTAGCAGTGGAGATTCTTTGAAACATATTTCCTTAAACTATTACTCTGAATTCAGTCCTATGAACATGTAATGAATTTCCAAACCATACCTTTAGGTCTTAGATTTCAACCTTAACCTTTGCTAAATAAATAAACTTAGAATAAATCACTTGTTTTTGAATATGTCTCACTTGACTTGTTGCATAATAAATGTAAGTGTAATTAATTTACGATATTTTCCTTCGGTGCCTTTTCTTTGTATCCTTCCACTTTTAAAGCAGAATCCATGAGTAGTTGTAGTTTTGATCCTTTTTTGAGAGTAAAGAAAGGATCAGAATCCCTTACTGAAGGAAACTTTTACTAGTAATTTTGGAACTTAAGTACAGAAAGAGTCAGAACCAGGGAAGTCTTAAGCATTTTATTCTTAATCCTCTGATTCCAGATAGGAATGCAGAGCCTAAATTTTCAGTGTCATGCATGTGAAGAATCTGGTCCTTAGAAATCTGCTGTATGGAAGGGTTAGCTCTTTAGATGTGAACAGTGGAAATTAAGTAGTCTTGTATGTCTGAAATTCGGATCTTGTGTTACATACGTGCATTGATAGAGCTGTAGAAGAGATTTTGTCACCTGAATTTTTAGCAGTATATACTAACTAATATCAGATACTTTAATTTTGTGATATGTGTAATGAGAAGGAATCTCAATGTCTAAAACGTAGGTTTTCTTTCTCTTACAGATGAGAAGTGGCAAGAGGCTCGGAAGCTGAAATACTCATCTCAACATATCTTGCAGCCTTTGGATGTAAACCTGGAATTTAGCAGGGCTATGGTTGTTACAGATGCAAGAATGCCCAAGTATGTGTGTTTTCCCATTTTGAAATTTTTATAGTAAACTACTTTCTTTTATTTATAAAAAAGATAATCTGATTATACTTGTGCTGTTTTACTTTATGAATTGTGGAAGTGAAATACCTTAATAGAGAAAAATAGAGAGTAAACCCAAGAAGTTGGAGTATTGAGGAGGTGATAGAACATTACAGTGATATTAAAAAAAAAGGAGTCTGTATAATGTATTTTAAGATTGTTGTTAAATATAATAATACCTATTATCATTAGGTCTTTCTAACAGCTGTATTTCAGTTCTCATTGAAAATATTGAGGAACTGAAAACTCAAGTGTCTTGTAAACATCACAAAAATATTCTGAGAAGTGATCTGCTCTCATATTCCCTCTGTTTTACATAAGTTGCTAATTGTGTTTATTTACCTACTAGAGACTGCTTCTCAGGGAAACGGCTCATAATGCATTGAGTTTGCATTTAGGTTAAAAAACCTGGTTATGGAAATTGTGCTCGGAAGAAAATGCGCGTTACTATTAATGATGAAACTTTGATGTTGAAGATCATAGAATCATTGAATAGTTAGGGTTGGAAAAGACCTTAAGATCATTTAGTTCCAACCCCCTTGCCATAAGCAGGGACACCTCACACTAAATGGTGCCACCCAAGGCTTCATCCAACCTGGCCTTGAACACTGCCAGGGATGGAGCCCTCACAACCTCCCTGGCCAACCCATTCCAGCATCTCACCACCCTAACAGGAAAGAATTTCTTATATCCAACCTAAACCTCTCCTGTTTAAGTTTGAACCCGTTACCTCTTGTCCTGTCACTACAGTAAGAGCCCCTCCCTAGCATCCCTATAGGCCCCCTTCAGATACTGGAAGGCTGCTATGAGGTCTCCACAGAGTCTTCTCTTTCCCAGGCTGAACAACCCCAACTTTCCCAGCCTGTCTTCATATGGGAGATGCTCCAGTCCCTTGTTCATCTTCGTGGCCCTCCTCTGGACTTGTTCCACCAGTTCCATGTCCTTTTTATGTCATTGGGAAGTGCATCTTCACTAATATATCTGATTAATTATCACTAATATATCTACTTAAAAAATCTGATCAGTTTGAATACTTGCAAACTAGTGCATTAATGCCTTATGTAATTTGCTGAGTCATTAATAAGAATCATGTTCCTTAGCTACAACAAGCTAGCATATACTTTCTTAGCGCTGTTGGAAATTTGTTTCTCAGCTACACACTTCAGAAAATTAATGGCATAAAAATAGACATAGTCCATTGTAGAAAATTGTTTGGTACAATCAGCAAACTCAAGAGGCAGTTTATGAAATAAAAGAATTAATTTCCTTTGTTACAAACGGATTTGCTTAATCAGGAAAGGAAAGCCCTAAAACCAGTGTACCTCACTAGTGAATAGAGATCAGTGATTGCATGGTACAATGGTGCCACCTTCTGGAAAGCTGGTGGACCAGATTCTGAATTTTGATGCTTGACTTTACAAAACATCTTATTCTTTCCCTCTCTACTTTTTCTCTGTTAGGTGGTGAAAGTGAGATAATAAGGGAAGTACAACTCATGGGAATCAATCTTTTTATGTTAGAAAGTCCAGTTAGGGAAAATTAGATTTCTCTTCTATGGTTGTATAACAATGTCATTTTAATGTAGGTTTGTAATCAACATATCTGCAAGTTATGCTAGTATGACCTGGATTAAAGAATGTCTGCTCTTAATGGGAACACCTGCTGCAGTATTGTAATGCTACCTGTTTGTCTTGGCTGACAGATGTGTTTATCTTTTCGGTGATTTGTATCTAAACTGATGCTAAAAATTTTTTCCCTAATGGATATTATTTCTGTATTCTGAATTCTCATACATACTTGACAGTGAATAGTTTCTACCTGTGTCTAGAAATAGACAGCTTTTTCTTCCACTGAGATAGTAATATTTCTTGGGGATCAGCTGCTACTCCTTTCTGAGTGCCTGTACTGTCTAAAAGTATTAGGAATGCCACAAACAGCAGTTTGGTACTGGATAAATATATACCACAGTAAGTTACTAAGCATAACTAATACTTTAAACTGCACCAAGAGCAAGTAACTGTTTCAAGTCTAACATGTTGATACCATGACAGAACAACAGCTGAACTTGGTCATTTTCTACCTTATTCAGTCTTCAGATGCTTCCAGAGTGTATTCTGCAGATGGTATTATAATACTCTAGAGTCACCTGCCAGTTTTGAAATGAGACATATAGCAGCTTTTTACCCAATGGGGGAGATTTGACCTTTTCTGCATAATCTCTTTTTGTGTTTGATGGTCAGTTAATGTGTTTATATACAGATACCTAAATACAAATAATTTGGCTCTTGTGATCTGTAGATGACATGGTGTACAAATGTTAAAAATTAACTGATAGCTTTTGTGTCAGTAAAAATCTGCTAAACTGTAAATTTTAGTAATTATAGGTGGCTAGGGCATTATGCATCAGTATTGCTCACATCAGTTGCACATCTCAATGTATTTTTATTATACATGTAGCTATTCTTTAATATTCCAATTTTTATAAATATACATATATATAAAGACAGCATTACATTTTTCCTGAGTTTTTTTTCATTAATGTTTGGAACTGTGCTGTAGAGCAGAATAGTTCTGTGGAGGAAGGTGAATGGAAAGATGGTTATTCTACAATAAAAACTAGTATCAGAACTTCTTTATTTAAAACAATGTAGTATATTTTAATGAATGAGTCCCTTAGTTTAGAGGGTGTCTATTTTACTTGAAGTCATATAAAAAGCAGGTAATTGGGTTGCCTGTATTTTTTTGGTACTTTAATGTTTGTACTTCCTTGGGTGACCATTGAATCCAGTTGAATTCCTTATTGTTATTTTTGAAGAATGAAATCACCAGGACTTTGTACTGGGTTTATTTAGGAAGGCACATTTCTGTGTTGCTGCCTTGAAGAGAATACAAATTAATGTAATTTTCATTTTTTGAAGACCACCATATCAGTTGAAGTGAGGATTGCTAAATGTTGTAGATTACTGGAGCACTCAAGCAGTACCTAGATAGGTCCTTTCCTGACCCTTCTCTGTTAAAACAAAAGAACAAACAAGAACAAAAGGTCAAATTTCTCTGTAACAGAACTGGAAGTAAGAGTAAAGGTCAGAACTAGTTGGGAATTGATTACTTTAGAATTTAAGGATGTGAAGGAATTAAATGAACTGTAGAAAACAAGGTATTTACTGTTTGACATTTACAACCCTGTGCTTGGTTTGCTCAGGTATAAGGAACTGTTTTTCCAGTTATTCTTGTATTCTCAAAGTTAGTTGAGGGTGATTGAAAATTTTGGGGGTTTTGCCCTTGTATCTTTTTCATATATTTTATGTTTCTTAGAATATTGAGCTGTTAGTTAAGCCTAGGAAAACTGGGAGGGAATAATAGGTTCTGTTCCTTACACCTTCCATGCTGCTGCTCATTGTAGGAGACAGTTGACTTGTTGAATAGACCCCTTTAATCTATTCCAACTAGATGTAATAAAAGTATAATCATGTTCTTGGTGCCAGTTTTCTGCTTACTTGTGTTCTGCTCAATTCTGTGAGAAACCGGGATGGGTTTTAGTTCTTTAAAAAGTAAGTATCTGCGTTTGAAGTGATTTCTCTTTGCTAAAGCCTATTCAAACAAGCTTAAAATACCTTCTACTAATCTCAGTTTTAAAGACTGTTATTTGAGGTCATTTATTCAAACGACATTTTTTTGATAAATATCTTGACTGCCTCTGGAGTAAGCTTAAATATATGTAACTATATACATAACTAGGAAGCATTTTCTAGACTTCATTTGAAGTTTTGGGTTGTAAGCATTATGCGTAGAAAGCCCACACCTTTTGTCCTGTGAAATACTGTGTGAAGGGTCATCTATGTGATTTATTACAACTAATTAAATATATAAACAAGAGTGGACAATTTCAGATTGTGAGGAAGATGCTTTATGTAGCCTAAATTGAAGTGGCTATTAATAAAATTTGCAGTTGTGATCTGCAGGCATTATATTAAAAGCAGCCTGGTCTAGTGGAAGGTGTCCGTATTGTTGATTAAGTAACTCTTCTGTGTGCAACAGAATTTACATATATGTATGTGTGTGTGTATATATAGGAGTATTGTGTACAGTTCTGGTGTCCTCAACATAAAAAGGACGTGGAACTGTTGGAACAAGTTCATAGGAGGGCCACAAGGATGATCAAGGGACTGGAGCACCTCCCATATGAAGATAGGCTGAGAAAGTTGGGGCTGTTTAGCCTGGAGAAGAGAAGGCTGCATGGAGACCTTATAGTAGCCTTCCAGTATCTGAAGAGGGCCTATAAGGATGCTGGGGGAGGGACTGTTCACTAGGGACTGTAGTGATAGGAAAAGGGGTAAAGGGGTAATGGGTTAAAACTTAGACAAGTTTAGATTGGATATAAGTAGGAAGTTCTTTACTGTGAGGGTGGTGAGGCCCTGGAGTGGCTTGCCCAGGGAAGTTGTGAATGCTCCATCCCTGGCAGTGTTCAAGGCCAGGTTGACAGGGTTTAGTGTGAGGTGTCCCTGCCTACGACAAGGGGTTTGGAACTAGGTGATGTTAAGGTCCTTTCCAACCCTAACCTATGATTCTATAAGTAATATATTAAAAACCACAAAATGACTAGATTTTCTGACCAGTAAGAAAACTGATGTGAAGTTTGAATGAAATGGTTTTAAGATAACTTTCATTGTTTATGAAACAGGTTCAAATTGTCTGGACAGCTGCCTTTACTCTCTATCCAAATATCAGACCAGAACCTGACAAGCATCTTGGAGCTAATTGATAGCATTCCTAAGCCAGAAAGTGCTCCTGCTACCAGTACACTTCCAAAAATAACTGAGGTAAGGTTTTTAAAAAATACTTCAATTACAGTTATCAGAAAGATACTGTCTTCCAGTTAGCTGCTATTTGCAGTTCTTAAGGAGCATCAGAAAGTCGAGAACAAGCATTGCCTGAGTACTTTTTGAAAAAACTTGGGTATTCTTCAAAGTACAGAAATTCTGCTTGTTAATAGAAGTCTGGAGACAGCTAACTACTCTGGGTATTACTTTGTAGTACATATTGTTCTTGATTAACAAACATATATTCACTTTTGTTGAGGATTAGTTTAATAATACCTTCAAATTTATACATATATCCAAGTGCTGGAGACTTTGGGTTCAGCTTTTTTGTTTAGCAAAGAAAAGTTTGAAACCTTGTAATCTTGAAAGTTGAAATTGCACATGGATTAGCCTGGAGTTTAAGAAACACCACAGCCCAACAACAAAGAACAAAACCTGCGAAATATCCCCTATCTGTGGCTAATGTTGGCTACACAGTGCTGTCTGGCAGAAATGGCAGCTTCATTTCAGCTGATTTCACTGCTCTTCCCAGCTTTTTCAGTGATAACAACATACCTGAGTGGGCAGCAGTTTCGCCTTGCAGTTTGAGGCTTAGGAACATGGTGTTTGTTCTCTCCCTACTTCCCCATCCCCTTTCCTAGTAAAAATGGTTTGGGTCACTGTTCTATGCTTTTTTTGGGATAGAGGACTGGCACTTTCTTGTTTCTATTCCTGAAGAGTGTGTTTTATCATGTGATATGAGCTGTTTTTAACAAAACCAAGAAATTAATTCTGAGTTGCTAATTTTTGACATGGCTCTAGTCCATGTGATCTGGCTGTGTTTTATATAGCTTTAAAGCAGTCTTCTCATTTGAACATTTGTGAAATCTCAAGGTCAAAGATAAAATTTGTTGTTCATTTTTCTGTCATTTGTAAATGCTTCTAATTATCTGTTACTTAATCTTTTGTATATTTTATTCTGAAAGAACAATGGTCTTTTCATTTTTGTTTATTTTTAAAGATTACTTGATTATTTCCATCCTCACACTAATTATTCTGTTGTGTCACTGATGGCTATTGTTGCAGTTTTGGTTGTGTTTTCTGTGGGTTATGTTAGCATAATATTTGATAACTGTAGGCACACATGACTAGACATGCATACTTATTCAAAGTATGTATAGACTGAAGATTTTTCCACTTCAGTATGTAGTTCCTACCATGTCTTTAGGGGTCATGTTATGATCTGCTTTTTCACTCCTCATATTCCTAGCCAAATGCTGCCCTAGTCTCTGTTGTCTTGACAAATAATTACAGACAAACTTTCCTTAAGAATAAGTGATGGGATTTTAGTTTTACATAAATAAAATGTGCATATGTAAGATGATTATCCTGTACTTCATAATATTACCTGTACTCAAATTTAATTATAGTATTCAGCTATTACAATTAAAATAATATAACTTTGTGCTTAGTATTACTTTGTACATTTACAAGATGAGGTGAGGAAAGACTATTGAGCCAGTATGAATGTATTCAAATTGTATGCAGCATCTGTATTAAAACCTGTGGTTAACTCTGTCTGCTCAAGCTTCTGTCTGTGGCAGAACTTGACAGACACTAATTGCTGGTGTTAAATTCAGTTAATTTGATAGGGCTTGCTGCTTTGCTTATTGCAGATACACTCCCATGCTTTCATCCTTGTAGCTGAAATTCTGAGCTTTGCTGCCATCACATCACTTCTGAACCAAAAAGGATGTGAAATCCTTTTTCAGAGCTCCACATGTGAACTTTCTGCTTAATGTTTTGAGTTAGTGGAGGAATTGTTCTTGGGCTGTGAAAACAGAAGACTCTTCAGAACGGATAACCTGTAGTTTTTTGCACACTGCAGTCTCTAATACCTAAGTATGAGAAGGCTCTTCATTGTGGAAGGCTTTATTTCTTATGATTTGATACTGTAAAATCAAGTTTCACAGTTTCTTCTCCTTGCCTTCTTAGAATGGGAAAGTGTTACAGATGAGACACTTTAACAGTTGCAAGATGTTTAGAGATTTGGTGTAATAATTACTCACAGACATGGATATATTCAGTAAGGTCAAATTATGTAGGCTGGAGACTGAGAAGGGAGAGTGGTAAAATGTGAAGACTGAGATGAAAGCTAAGCATTGGAAGCAGTGTACAAATATGAATATTTCTTTGTTGCCATAATGCTTAGGTTTCTGTAAGATACAGTGAATTACTGAATAATTGTCCCCAGCTGGGCTTTGAAAGTAGCAGTAAGGGGTTGGCTGGAGGAGAAAGAACAACTGTTTGTGCAGTTTGAAGACAAAGGCGCTTGAGAAGAACAGGGGCACACACACAATGTACAGATCTCTCCTTGTTTTAGAACTCTGTGCAAGGCACACACATTCTACATGTGTGTGAGAATGCAAGTGAGAATTGTTTACAAAATTAAACCACTGAGAATGCTTTCTGAGGCTTGATGGGAAATCTGGCTTTGGTTACCTTCACAAAGACAGTTTAATTCTGTTATATATGCTATCATATGGAGTGAGGATTTTTGTCCTTTTCTCCACTCCAGTGGCAAAACAGTGACATTTCATACATTCCAGTTACTTCTCTGCATTGTGCATAGCTATGTCTCACAATTAAAAACTCCACTAGCATCTGTTTTTCCAGATACATGAAGAAATGAGATTAACAACAAGGGTTAGTGCTGGGTCCTGCACTTGGGCCACAACAACCCCATGCAACACTACAGGCTTGGGGAAGAATGGCTGGAAAGATTCTCTGCGGCAAAGGACCTGGGGCTGTTGTTTGATAGCCAGCTGAACATGAGCCAGCTTGTGCCCAAGAAGGCCAGTGGCATCCTGGCTTGTATCAGAAATACTGTGGCCAGCAGTGCTAGGAAATTGATTATCCCCCTATACGCAGTACTGGTGAAACTGCACCTCAAATACTGAGTTCCGTTTTGGGCCCCTCACTACAAGAAGTACACTGAGGTCCTGGAACATGTCCAAAGAAGGGCAGTGAAGCTGGTGAAGGGTCTAGAGCATACATTTTCTGAGGAGTGGCTGAGAGAACTAGGGTTGTTTATTCTGGAGAAAAGGAGGCTCAGGCCACGAGTATGGTAAGGGGGCTAGAGTACCTTTCATATGAAGACAGGCTGAGAAAGTTAGGGCTGTTCAGACTGGAGAAGAGAAGGGTGCATGGAGACCTCATAGAAGCCTTTCAGTATCTGAAGGGCGCCTACAAGGATGCAGGAGAGGGACTCTTCATTAGGGACTGTAGTGATAGAACAAGGGGTAATGGGTTAAAACTTAAAACAGTGAAAGTTCAGATTAGATATAAGGATGAGGTTCTTCATTGTGAGGGTGGTAAGGCACTGGAACACGCTGCTCAAAGAAGTTGTGAGTGCTTCATCCCTGGCAGTGTTCAAGGCCAGGTTGGACAGAGCCTCAGGAAGCATGGTCTAGTGTGAGGTGTCCCTACCCATGGCAGGGGGTTTGAAACTTGATGATCTTAAGGTCCTTTCCAACCTAAATCATTTTATGATTCTATTAGGGAAAATTTCTTCACCGAAAGGGTTGTCAAGCATTGGAACAGGCTGCCCAGGGAAGTAGTTGAGTCCCCATCCCTGGAGGTGCTTACAAGATGTGTACACGTGGTGCAGAGACATGGTTTACTGGTGGACTTGTCAGTGTTAGGTTAATGGTTGGACTCTATGATCTTCAAGTTCTTTTCAGCCTAAATGGTTCTTAGATTCTGTGAAATTCAGATATACAAACATCTGTTTGCTCTAAAGTTATATATAGCTCTTTTTTAATTTGTTTTTCCTTACCTGTCACTAGTGTTATGTGATTTTTATAAAGAGCACTTGATCTTTTACTATGTTTGCTGATGTGACCATGCTGTAGTCCCGTGAGGGACTAGAATTTGTCTTTCCAGAGTTTGCATATGATGTGCTCTTTCTGTCCATCTTTTTATCTGTGATGTTCAGTGTTTGAACCTATTTGCAGTGTTCTCTGGTGTACTCTGCAGAGAGATGAATATGCATTATCTGATTTAGGCCTCACTTCTCCCCATGTTTTTGATTTTGGTAACATAATTGTTTAACAGCAGTGATTTGCACTTAAAGGAAGTCCAATTTCGTAATGTTGTAAGTCTTCTATGCAGCATATGTATATGCAATGGGACATATTTAAGCAAAAAATAAAAATAATGGTATCTTCTGTTTCAGTCTGTGCTGTCACCCGTGCTTTCAGCAACACATTTGTCACAAAGTGTGTTTCCTGGTTTGGACCTTTATTCATTTACTGAGTCAGGTAATACTACCTATTTTGAAATATGATATAATACACAAGTCAAGTCTCTGAGTTCATTGAATTAATTTGTTTCTCTTGAAGTAAGTGACCATTTGTGGCTTTAAGTTCTGGAGGTGTAGTAGTGTGGCAGTGGGTGCAACTTATTATAATTTTCTGTAATACAAAATATTTGTATTTTTTCTCATAGAAGTAAAATTCTGTATGTTTGTTTTTCTTGTTCCTTTTCTGCAGGCAAAACATTAAATTGTTTGGTAGGATAGGTTTATTTTTGTCTTTGCATATCTTACTACAAATCTCTATTCGAAGTAGTATGTATGTCATTCTTTTACTTCACTATATACTTAGTCATCTGACAGCAGTTTAAATTATTCTGGTGAAGGATTTTTCTCCTACTTAGCTGGATTTATATAAGTTACAAAATACTGAAATGATGACAGTTGGAAATTACTGTGTTGTCAAAACCTGTCATTTCAACTTCTGCAGGATCAAACAGAAGATTGGCCATGGAGAAATTAGTCATGTCTAATAATGCCTTTCTGTTCAAGCAGCTTAGATTGTAACATTCCATCTAGCAGTTACATATGAAAAATACAGAAATATACAGGTGTTATTTCAGTGTCAATCACCTTCTGAGGCCAAAATACTGAGCTGGAGAAATAAAGAACAATACTACGTTTCCTCTCTCATTTGAATAATATATGCAGTTTGCAAACACTAGGAAAGTAAATTTTTACATCTGCTTCATCACTTTAAATTCAGTGTGTGTATACAGTATTGATAGAAATATGTATGTGTGTGCCTTCTTGTATTTTTTGGAACTATGAGTTCCTTTATGTGGCCAAAGCAAGAGAGAAAGTGTCTTTTGATTCTTTAAGACTAGGGTGAGATGAAGGCAAACAGTGACTAATATTGATTTGAGAAAGTAATAACTAGGTTTAGATTGAATCAGGTCTGGTGTTAAATTTATGCTGTGCATACAATTGTGCGGTAATTTTAAGTGATTCATGTTCTTTCTCTGTCTCCACACTCCCAGATGGAAGGGTGCTTTTAAGCTGCAGAAAATCCTTATTACCTTCATTTGTTCAGTTTTGTCAGAACAAAGAGGCTTCTACCTCAGTTACCTCCTTTAATTTCCCTGCTTATGGTTTTAGGTGAAGGAGAAGAGCCTTACAAGATGGTGCCATTCTTGGTTAGACTTTCGTAGTTGGTGGATTAAAACCTTGATAGCACTTTGGAGTCTGCCCTGAAAAGCGAGATCCTTAGTAGGGAGAGATCCAGAGTAGTGCCACTCACTAATAGTGCCACAAAGGCTTTTTTATGATCAGCAGCAGTCAGACCAGGATAAGGCAATTTAAGATATTAGTACAGACTGAAGGCAAGATGAGGCATGGTTTGTGCGTTCTGTTGCATGCACAATAGTAAGAGACTGTTGATGAAGGAATTAGTTGATAAGAACTGTTATAGAGGGAGACATAGGTGTGGTGAAAAGATGTGGAGCCAGGAGCAGATATGATAGAATCACTTTACTGTTTCCTAATTACCAAGTAGGTAATCTTCCCATACTTGTACATTTAAGGTTTTATAGATGTAGTCATGAAAATTCTAGGTCAGACTATTGTGAAACAGTGGCTGTCTGAAATCTATACGTAATGTTGTTGTTAATCCTTAGAATCAGAGGAAGAGTTTTATGATGCTCTGAGCAGTCCTGTGGAAGACATGCCATTTTTTGAAACTCCATCTGGTTCCCTGAAGCAAACTAGCAGTACAAGGCAAAAAACCCTATGTAAACAAGAATCTTTGAAAACCATGACAAAATTCCTGCTAAGGTTTGAAGTGGCAGAGGTAAAGTGACATTTTAAAATTTCTCTCAATCACACCTGAATGGTAATTTTTCCCAGTTTGCTGTGTCATGAATCCATGTCTACAGAAGTATTGATTCCTCAGTTCTTGTTGAACTACTCTGTAGATTTTTTCTCAAGTCACAGTTTTGCTTCTCTGTCCTTGTTGTCACTGAAATGCTTTGGTTTATCTCCTTTGATTTATCCTGACTAATTTTAATGCTGAATTTCTTTTACCTAACTATCACTCAGATGTCATGTTACATATTTTTGGCTTAAGATATAGCTACTGACATTTTCTGCAGGATATTAATGTCGTCACTAGGAAAACTGTGTGCATATTTCATCTTGTAACAGGCATTGTATTTTTCAGCTCCAGTTTTTCCCAGACTCTGTTGACTTCACACCTAAATCTGTAACATGTTCACTATGAAATGTTTCATATGTTATTCTTGCTGTTCTAGATTTGGGAGAAGGCTGTGGGAGGGTATTGTACCCAAACTTTTACACTTAGCCTAGTAAAAGAGATGGCCTTTTAACGCTATCATTACCTTTATCATTAGGCTGTCACATCTATGACAGTGTTAGTGCTACTGCTCTCCTTTCAGCTTTACCATTAAACCATAAAAACCCAGTTAACTTCACAAATTCTCTTTTAGGGTAGGGCTTACAAAATGGTTTCAACACATCACACTAGCTTGCAGCATACTATATACTATACCATATAGAAAATACATAAATAAAATTGGAATTTGGGGGGTTTGAGTGATGACAAGACCTTGTTTAAGAAACCTAGAATGGTTTGGGTTGGAAAGGACCTTAGGATCATCTAGTCCCAACCCCCGTGCTGTGACACCTCCCACTAGAGCAGATTGCTCAAGGCTCTGCCCAGCCTGGCCTCGAACAACTACTGGTCTAAAGATAAAAGCTGTGTTTTACGTTACTCACTAATTGAAACTATCTTAAAATCTATTAAAAAAAATAAATCAATTGAGAATCTATGAAAAGTCACCTGTCAGCTTTGTAATTTAAAATTACTTTACTGGGTTTGGTTTTGATTTTCTGTCTTTGTGGAGAGCATTACGTGGAACAGAAGAGTGCATATATATTTATTTCACTTCGAGAAAGACTGATAAAAACAGCTCATCTAGGAATTTATTTAATAAGATCTTTGTCATACATGGATGAAAAAGCTGATACTCAGCTTGGGAATCTAATTCTTACAAGGAGAGTTCAAAGGATTTTCAGTGAAAGCAGTAAATTCTTTATTCTGACTGAAAATCTGGTTTTGACGGGGTTGAACATTACTAAATGCTTTACAGAGATTTAAAAAAAAAAAAAGTTAAAAAAAAAAAAAAGTTAAAAAAAAAAAAAAGTTAAAAAAAAAAAAAAGTTAAAAAAAAAAAAAAGTTCATGTAGGTGTAGCTTTGATACTACATGTATGCATGTTTGAAGTTTTTGTTAAAATAGCAGCAAACAGTATTCCAGCATTTTGGTTGTTGAACTGTTTGTATCTTTCAGGGCATGTGCTCTGTAAAGCCAAATGATAGTAGATGTCAACCAGTAAAATATGCATAAATGCATAATGCTATATAAAAACTAAGGGGCTAATCCAGTACCTTTTTTTTAATTTTTCTGTTTGCTTGTGTTTTTTTAGGTCTTAATTAAACTATGCCGTCTTACCAATAATACTGAGACACCTGTGCTGGAGCTTGATATCATTAAGTTAGGCACTGAACTGAAGTTAAGAAGATTTGACATGACTGCAAATGCTTTCCTTCGTGAAATTTCTCTGCTGTGCCCAGAGTATATGGGTAAGTATTTATAGTCTGATAAAAAATAATTCACAAATAACACTGTGAATTTTTCTTTAAAAAGCCTGTGAGGCTTTCTTTTGTCAACTGAGGAAGATTGAATTAAATGGAGGGGGTGGATGGGGAAAGAAAAAGGAATTAGGGAATTCATTCTCTTAGAATATGTTTTAGTGCTGATGACTTTAGTAGGTATCAAACTATTTTAGTTCTACAGAAGAGATTTTGTGATTAAATAGTAATGGTAGCTAGTAGTCTAGTTTGTAGTCTATAGATGATTAAAAGAGTTGTACAAAACCTGTCTTTTTTTTTTTTTTTTTTATAAAAAGTATTTTTTTTTCCCTTCTGGGTTTTTTTAAGATGATAATCACAAGCCAGTTTTCATAATTACCACCTTGGATAATGTAGATGATGATCTTCTTACTCTGGAGTATATAAAGGTGAGAAAAAAACTTCACTTCTTTACACTGGGGCTGGCAGAGTACTCTAACAGGCTGCCAGAGGGGTTGTGGAGTCTCCTTCTGTGGAAATATTCAAAACCCACTAGAAGTTCCCGCCAGCTCTAATGGTTCTGTGATCCTGTGAAATTAGTAACCTCCTGATTTATTTGTTTTACATGCTCTTTTGATGGAATAGGCTGACATTAGTGGACCAGAACTAAAAGCTATTTATCAGAATGTTCTACAGAAAATAAAGGTATGATTATTTTCTTTTTCCCTTAACATAGATAGGCATATTGGATAAATATATTGGGAGATAGGCATATTGGATAAATATAATTTGGTTTTTTAGGTGAACTTTTCATCTCTAGATGTTCAGTTGCATTCTCAAGCTCTGCTGAATGCTATGAACTATCTGAATAATATTCTACCCAAACAAGAAACTAAAGGTGCAGAAGAACCAGTCTGTGAAAAAATAGAGGAGAAGAAGGATGTTCTTAAGAAATTAAGTAAGTTTCTTTTTTTTCTGTCTCTCTTTCAATTCCTCTCCACTTCTTTATGCAAGGAAGAAAACAAATATTTTCTATTTTTATGAGCCTGTCAGTGACTTTTGAAATGTGAAATTTTTTTCAGGGTATATATACTTCTCCATTTCACAGCTTTTATTACTATAAAGTGTATTTCCTGCAGTTAATAAAATACTTCACGTTGATTACCATATTTTATTGAAGCACATAAGGACTCCTACATACACAGTTCTGTGTATATACTTCCCTTGTGTCATACTTGCTAGTATGAGTGCAGTGCATTTTGCTAGTGTTGCAGCCTGGATTCAAACAAAGCTCTGGGAAAGGGATCCTAAAATATTACCTCTCCTTGAAGAATTCTAACTTTATAATTCTATATTTCCCACAGCATCAAAAAAATCGAAGTATGAAGATGTTATTGACCTCAATATCTGTGCGGATTTATCTTGTTTGCGTATCTTTATTAGCGAGAAAAAACATAGAATAGCTGAAATTCACATTGAAGGTAGGAACAAAACTTCAATCACAAAGACACAAAACTTTGTAACAATAATCATCTCTAGGTTTTGCGATCTTTTTTTTTTTTTTTTAAGGTCTGGATAGCCAAGTGATCATGAAAAAGTCAGCAACAGAAGTAACTGCAAAATTGAAGAACATCATTATTGTGGATTCTGATGAGACAGCATTGTACAAAAAGGTATGCATTTTCATGTATAATTGATTTCTGAATGGAATATAGATGTTCAGTTGACTTTCCTTTCTGGACATGTGCCCTTTTGCTGTGATTAATTTTTTTTCCTTTGTAATAATATTTTAGGTGTTTGATGGGAGCATTATTCTCACTATAGGCAGACTCATTGTGGCCTTACACCCAGCAATTGTTAGGCTGACATTGATTTTTGTGGAACTGTGCTCCCAACTACTCCTTACACTCCTGATTTTGTTGACATAATTATTCAGGCTTAGATTCTAACTGAATGTTTTAATCAATTTAAAGGATTTTTGTTTAGTTACTCAATTTATTGTTGAAATATTTGAAGTAAAAATGCTTTGGAAATATGAAGTACTGAAATGGAAGTACTGCATTTCACTTTGGAATTCAGTTTCTCCACTATAAGTTTTTTTGCAGCAGACATTTGCTTTTTATTTTTTTTAACTTTTTTTTTTTTTTTTTAAGGCTCTTTATATCACAGGAAAAGAAGTCTTCAACTTTAGAATGATATCATATGTGAATGCTACAGATGGCATTGCATATACAAATATGAATGTTGTTGACAATCGTATTTACCTGACTGTTGGATGTATTCAAGTAGTTTTTGTCAACAAGTTTGTTTCATCTATTTTGGTAAGTTAAATTTTACAGATATTGTTCTACACCATTCAGATAACACTGTCAGACCTAGAAAAAGATAAAACATCCCATATGGGATGGTGCCCGTTTATGTAAGAACTCTTATATACTCTTGTAAAAGGTTTACTTGGATTGGTGATAGGGTTATTTACTTTTCCATATGCTTCTTATTGTGGAGAGGTGGCTAAGCAGCAGTATTTGCTGTTATTGTTAGTAATTTTCTGTTTATTGTTTTTTAACACTGAAATAAAGGTAGTAAACCAAGAAGATTAATGGCTTTTCCGTGAATTCTAAATAAGTATATCTTTTACTCTCCATATGAGTAAGTAAAACATAATTCATGAAAGTCATATTACAGGGTCATTGCTATTAATACCTGATTTACCATATATGTAGTATGGAAATTTGTTTTTATCTGTATGCAGCTTTCTCATATTTTGGGGGGAGATTATCCTATTAATGAATTCAGGAAAAGTGCATAGCAAAAAAGAGTATCTTAGGATGGTTTGCTGTTTAAAAACTATGATTCTTAAGTGCTTCTGAAGTAGTGTAATTCTTAATCCCAGGATCTGTTTTCTTTTACTAGGCTTTTGTAAATAACTTTCAAGCGGCCAAGGAAGCTCTTACTGAGGCAACTGTTCAAGCAGCAGAGAAAGCAGCTACAGGTGTAAAAGAACTAGCAGAGCGTAGTTCCCGTTTGGCACTAGATATCAATATTAAAGCACCTGTTGTGATAGTTCCCCAGTCGGCAATGTCTACGAATGTGCTGGTGGCTGATCTTGGTCTAATCACTGTGAAGAACCGGTTCTTTATCTCTAAAACAAAAACACAGTATAATCTCCCGCCTGTTGTTGACTCTATGACAGTGAAATTGAGTGAACTGAAGTTATACAGGTAATGTATTGTTAAGATTTTTTTTTAAACTCATGTTTAAAAAAAACATGGGATTCTTAAGTTGGATAGCTTTGAGAAGTTGTTATCAAAATAGTTAGTTGATGTTGATGGATACACGATCTTGAAATACAACTGCAAATTAATAAAGAATTTGTAAAAGCAGTTAATATGTATGATTTTGGTGAAGTGCAATCTGCACATCTTTAAATAGAAGTAAATGTTTGCTTAGGGAATATTATGTAGAGTAATAGACTTACGCATCCTTCACTACTTTGGAACAGGTTATGCTGGTTTGTGAGGATATTTTGATGGAGCTTTCAAGGTGCTTAGGGATACAAGTTGGTGGTAGACATGGAAGTGTTAGGTAAACAGTTGGAGTCGATAATCTTAGATATTTTCCAACCTAAATGATTTTATGATTCTGTACATAGCAGAAAAGATACCAAGTCACATAGCCATAAGGAAGTGTTTGAAAATGGGCAGGACATTTGGAGAGGGAGGGGGAAGGGAAGGGAATTTTCAAACACAGTTGAAGAATACTGAAGAAAGAAGCAGTTGCTCTCCAGTGGAGAAGAAGTAAGAGGTCCTAACTTGAAAGAAGTTAGTGTGTTGTATGTCTNGGAAGTGTTTGAAAATGGGCAGGACATTTGGAGAGGGAGGGGGAAGGGAAGGGAATTTTCAAACACAGTTGAAGAATACTGAAGAAAGAAGCAGTTGCTCTCCAGTGGAGAAGAAGTAAGAGGTCCTAACTTGAAAGAAGTTAGTGTGTTGTATGTCTGAAGTATCTCCTCCCTGCTAAGAAAAGATACCTAGTTGGTTGGTTAAGTCTTTAGCTAGAGACTCTAGGAGTATGTGGCTGAAGTGTCTCCTCTGCCAAGAAAAACTATCTAGTTGGTGGCATGAAGCTTTAGCTAGAGATACTAGGAGTAGTATGACGACTGTTTTACTGTGCTATTCAGAAAAGATGAGGAAAAGACAGAAATCTGTTAGAATGTGTAAGTCAAGTATGTCAAGTTGGGAGCATTTTCTTTCTTTTCACAGGTCATGCTATGAGCAAGGTTTATTACAAACTGAAGTACAGTTACTGCAGCCAGTCAATCTGGAAGTAGTTGTTGAGCGAAATTTAGCTGCTGCATGGTATAACGAAGTTCCTGATATTGAAATATCTGGTCTACTCAAGCCTATGAATGTAAGCACTTATTTCTGAAAGCAGTTGTTAAAATATTGATGGAAAATTGATTTGGTTTTCTGTCCATAAAAATCCAGGTTCCCTGGGGTATTTTTTGATTTTGAGATGTAGAACAGATTTTGTCATTTCATGGGGAAAAGGGAAGACAATAGCTTCCTGTTCTAATCTAAGCTCTCTGTTTCATCTGTGATACTGCAGGCAGACTTTGTACTGTCTCTTACTGTTGCTAGTTAGAACTGGATATAATGTTAAAGCCTTCTTTTACCAGACAGTCCTTTTCCAAGAACGACTGGGAAAAATGGGGGTTTACTGGCCTGTTCATTAGCAGCATGAGTACCTGCTCAATTTAGACTTGTCACAAGTTCTGAGTTAGTGCATGTGCTTATTTAAATTTTGCTAAAAAAAAAAATAAAATGTTTGTCAGTCATATGAGTAAAACCAATTTGCCAAATTTTGAGATAGAACTAGTAACTAATATTGTGAAGTACCTTGTGACTTAACTGTGGATGATTTTGAGGGACTGTAAGTCATGCTATATGAGTACAATTTCTAACATTCAATTCCTAAATTGTAGCTTTGTAAAGAAAGTTCATAGATCAAACAAAAAGGGTTATGTGTATTTGAGAAATAAATTTTACCTGGTTCTGTAGTTTCCTAAACAGAGACTCAGATGAAATTAATTTGGTTTATCTGTTTATTTATAAATTTAATTTTAGTTACCAACAGTTTAATGAACTGATTTGCTCTGAGTTTAAAAACAACCTTTTTTTAATTATTTTTTAAAGCTAATTCTCAGTCAGGAAGATATTACCACAATATTGAGGACACTAAATGAAAATATAGGTGGAAGCTCTGATGCATCAACATCCTTACCAGAACCAAAAGATACGACTAGCCAATGTAGTGATTTTCATAGTACTTCACAGCACTCTGCAGGTAAAGTTTTCCAAAGTTACATGTGATCTAGCATTTTTAGGCATTACTATCAATTTATTATTTCTGTTAGAATTGCCTTTGTGAAAGGATGCCAGATTCAGTTGTTTTTAACAGTATGCCTCTGATAGCTTGATGTTGTGGTTTGAACTGTGCCAGACAATAATGATAAAGAATAGAAGCAACTGGACTGTTGAAGTGAGTTTTACAGCATTATGTGTTTTAATGTAATGACTGTCTTGTTCTGCTGGCAGTAATGGCAGTGAGCACCTAAAAGTCTGTCAGCTGGATTTGGTAACATCCCAGTTTAGGAAAGGTGATATGTTACTCTCTTTCTTGTGTATGCTGGTTCTGTTGCAGTTCAGTTTTAGATTTGGTCATCTTGTCATAATGATATCATCCCTGGAAGTTATAGAGATTCAGTAGAGAGCCATGAACTATTCAGCAGAGACTAAAAAACAGCAAGTAAGGTTAAGAAAAGAATCTAATAAAAAAATGTGAAAACATGAAAAACAGCAAAAATGTGGCAAGATGAACAAATAAGGATGACAGTGAAGTTGTATTTTTTGTAAGATTCTTGCACACAGAACTGTAACATTAAGGGAAGTTGTACATTTGTGTCTTTTAAAGACACATATAGAATTGCATATAGAATATATAAGCGGAGTATTTTATATTCTCAAACATTGTGTGCTTTTTGCCAAAAGTAATTATGGAGAGCATGATAAACATATCCTTATTGTGAATGGATTTACACGTGAAAGCAATGGGAAGGTGGTGTCTTTATAGTGTCATTAGTGAGGATGTAGGTTTTAGTTTTTCTATGTTTGCAGTCAGGTAATTTTCTTTAATATTAAGTGTTTTTCTAATTTTCAAAAGGTGTAACTGTTGTGACATCAGCTGTGGTGGAATTGCATTCATCTATGAAAATAAAAACAACACTAAAACTGGACTTCAGATTCGACTCTCTGACTTTAGTGTTGTATAGTCCAGATTCAAAACAGGTAAATATAGTTTTGGTTACAAAGAGAAAGAAACAACTTCAAGGCTGCCTATAGCGCCGGAAATTCTGAACAGGAATAGTTTAATGTATTAGCAGAGGAAATTATTTCTAACAATAGTAACATGATGGAAATGATAAATAGCTATTTTAACTTAATATTGTGGCAAACGTTATGGAAAGAGTGTAATCAGTAGTAGCCAATAATATATGGCATTTTCTGTGATCCTACTAAAAATTTGCTGAAAACTTACCTTAGTTTAAAATACAGTTTGGAAAGAAGAAAATGAGGAGGTATGTAGCTGATTCTTTAGTTAGACATGTGTGGACACAAACAAGTATATAAATAAAATTGTAGAGCAAGATTTTAAATTTGTTTTACAGTATGAATACATTAATATTACTCTTGGTTTAAATTTACAAAACTTGTCAACAAATTTCCGATTAAAAGTTTAAAATAAAGTATTACTAAACTTTTAATCTGTTATTCTAGATTTTGACCAGTTTTCCAGTATCTGGCTGAACACTACATAGTCACAAGAGGCAAAACTTAATTTCTTATTTGGCGTCTTTGCATATACTGTGTAGTTTTTAAACGGCAAACCAACTGAAATGGCATGTGGCAGTTCTCCTTTCTTTCAAACATTGTCTCCCTCTCACTGATGTAAGCTTGCTTTAGCAAGCTGTTAGAAGTGTAAGGCTTTGTTTTTTTTTTTCTTTTTTTATTTCTCTGCATGTTAATGTCTTTTGAATTCTTGTCTTTTGAATTACTGGTGGGTTTAATATATTATTATTATTAATTTTACCAGTTAGAAGAAAGCTGTATCTCACAACTGTGTATTATTTCCATTACCTGTAAGCAAGTCTGCAAACATATTTGCATTTGATTTAAGCAGGTTACAAATCTGGATCAGAGAGATGACCTTTTGAAGCTTGCAGAGTTTAAATTAGGTTTGATGTCAGCTGCTGTCAAAATGTTATCAGATGGTTCAATGAATGCTTCAGTGAAGCTGGCAAACTGCACATTGGATGATAAAAGGCAGTCAATCCAGATGGCTACACCAAGGTCTGTGTTTTGACATAAAGTACTGTTTATTGAAATTTGACAGAGTTCCAAATGTTTCCATTTTAGCATTCTGTTAAAACTGCGATTGTTTTGGTGTAGGTGGTTCTTAAGGTACATATCACAGTACACTTGTATGTCTTATGTGCTTTTTGTTTATGTTGTTGTTTATAAGACCAGTATAAATGCTAGAAACCAACAAAATATGAATTAAACAAAACTTTAGGTATAAAATTAATAAATGCATGGAGAAACAAATTTCATTTTTAGCCTTAAAAAACTGCTGACTAAGACTTAAGATTGTTCCTCCCCATGAGAAAATAAAGTCAGTAAACTATACTTCTGATATGTAAACACAGAATTGTGATGGCATGGCTTAACATTATGAACACCTTTAGTTGCCAGTGTATGGGAATCTACTTAGTTTTGAAGTTTTACAGAATTTATGTTGATGCTTGTATCAGTCGATTTTTAAGAATTGCTGGTGTTCCATTTTAAACTCACTCTTGTTAATGTATTGTTGGGGTAAACTCTTGAGTGTGTTGCAGAACTTGTAGCTGTTTTTTATTGTGTCATTAAATTCTGCCTTAATGGTCTTTCAGAATGGTGGAAATGAAACATGGATTTGACAAGAAAGTTATGATGGATATAAGTTATAAGCAGGGGAGAGATGGCACTATTCTTGATGTGGTTGTTCAAGAGATATATCTTTGTGCAAGCATGGAGTTTCTACTTACTGTTGCAGATATATTTTTAAAGGCTAATGCAGAAAGTGCTGCTGCACAGAAAAGTCTCAAACAGTCAATACCTTCAAAGGAGCAAGGTAATATACTGGAAATTTTTTTCAGTTTCCATTTAGATGTCCATTTTTTTGTATTGTAACACTATTTTTAAAATTATAATACTCCTTTTATACTATTTCCTGTGTTCATGCATGTAGAACAAATTCTTTTAACAATGAATATTTCTTTCTTTGCATCCTGGAAATCGGTTCATGTCCCTTGGTCTTTATTTCTAAATGAAGCTTTGTCTTACCAAGCGAAGGAAATATCTAAAAATGTATGTCCAAAAAAGAGGACAGTTACAGCTGGCACTAACTATTTTTGCAGTTTCAATAAAGTTTATAATGATGATTACTGCCATCATCATTTTCAACCTTCCAGAGAAAGATGGATCATACTTATATTATGAACTCAGCCTGCCTGATGATGCTGCCTGGAAGTGTTGTCATTTCAGTTGTCCACTGATGTGTGTTTCTCTCTACACCTGTAAACATGCTTTTAGCTTGAGTGCCTAAGGTCTTTCTAGTGCAGAACCCTATACCTGTCAACAGGAATTAGCCCATTAGAGCATCAAAGCAGGAAATGAGCTATTTATGCTTCCAGGCCATTGTAGTTAACATCAGGTCTGCAAAGCCTCTTTCTTTCTTTCTTTCTT
>NDXB01000018.1:3595-23041 GCA_002631895.1 Agapornis roseicollis
AACAAAAAAAAAAAAAACAAACAAACCCCCAAACAAACAAGAACAAACACACAAAATATAACATCAAAACCAACAATAAATTAGTGTGAAACCAGCCTGTGAAAGACTCCTCCCCAACATCAGATAGCATTTCTAAATTTGCAGAGAGTATAAACCCATGTTCCAAGATTCATGGTCTGGTTAATTCATCAGGATGAACTGAAGATTCAAAGAACTATGACCATTTAAACCGTGATCCTGGAATTAACCATTCATCTTGGGTTTCCTAATAACACAGTAGTTAAATATCCTTCAGTTTTCCACTGTATGGAAACATGAAGATATGTATTTAGATGTACAATAGGGCACGTGATTTTTTCTCATAGATTTTTCCTGGGGAAAAAAAAAAAAAAACCAAAACAAAAAACCAACAGGGACTTGGTGAGAAATCACCATCACATGGTTATGCAGTGGGGAACCCAAAGTAAGACTACTGAATCTGTATGAGCTCCAAGGCTTTTTCAGACTTTTAGAATAAAAGGTTAGATTTTCATCCATAGAAAATATTTGGAATTTTGATCACCATCTAAGGCTGTGTCTATACTTGTGAACGCTCTTTGGCATTCATTATTAGTACTGCATCCATACTAATAAACTCATACTCTCCAAAACCAGAAGCTATATCTACATTGGTTTTGGGGAATTTTTCCTTTCTCAAATTAGGAGCTATTTGTGAGTGCTTTTAGCAACAAACCAAAAAAAAAAACATCAAACCACACAAAGGACCATTGTAACTTAACAGTATAGACAACTGTCTGTTCCAATGTCCAGAATATGTACTCTGGCCCTGTTTAGTTTACTAATATAGATGCAGGCCAAAAGTCTTTGGAGTAGAAACATATTGCTGTCTGGTACTAATGCTGTACAGGAAAGACAACCTTTTGATCTTTTAGTGGGTGTGTTTTGAATGTGATTTCTATTTAATCAGTGTCAACAAAAAATGTTCACTATCTGGAGTAAATATGAAAACTATGTGTAATCCAGGAAGTCTGTTTTGCCAAAGTAAATACATTATTATGGTCACTAAGAACTACAAAAGATACAAAAATTACTACTTTTTTATTGATTTACTCTTATAAAGCAATAAATACATAAGCACTTTACAGACAAGTAGATGACATATCCCTGACTTGAAAAGCATGCATTCTAAGACAATAGAGATAACAACATTATGAAGGTGTTAAGACCTGGATAAAGGGTGAGAGAGAGAATATTTTCTTACAATGGATTGACAGAGACTGACAAAATAATGATGTAATTACTGCATTTTGCTATTTTGGTACCAATATTAAAGAGATTATTTCAACCACACAGAGTAGATTTTCCTTTCTTTTTTATTTTTTTTTTTTTCCTGAAGAAAGTTCAAGGAAAAAAACCACTTTAGCTCTGAAGTTTCTCTGCATAGTTAGTATGATTACTTTTACCAAAAGGGATTGTAATAGTATATGTTCTAAAGGCAACTGTGCTCAGCACAGCTTCTTGTCATTGTTTTTAACTCCAGATGAAATTTAAACAATTAAAGGTTAACCAAAGACAAAATGTTTTGAAGAGAGATCATAGCAAGATAGTGCATTTATCTGCTAATTGTCTGAGGGTAAATTCATAAAAAGCTGCTTTTGTTGGCTTTTCTTACCTGACTGGGGGCAATGAATTTCAGATTGTTTGTTCTGCTGATAATCAAGTTACTCATCAGGTTGTTTAAGGATTAGACATCATTAGATGTTTGATAAATATATGAGTTTTATTATTAAAGCATTTTTATTCTGCAATGCGAAATATATACCCTCAGTCTAGTATTAACTTGCTATTCAAGGACCAGTGTGGGATAGAACCCTTCATTCCCTTCCAAGAGGATGTACTTTGGGGACTATGTATGGGGGAAGACCTGCAATATTTCTCACTCTTATCAGGATCTTTCAAGATAGTCTAATAGATGTGACAAAAGTGGTATAAGCTTCCCTAATGTCTTTGGAAACTGTTTTTGTCTTGTGTGCTTGCATTCGAGGACTTTTAAGTGGAAATGATTCCTAAAACCTCATTGCAAACATTGGCCGAAAGGTTTATATGTCATGGTTCACATTTCAAATCATAAATTTTCTACCAATTCTTGCAATAAGTGTAATGCCATTGGCAAAGTTTTTGAATAGAAATCACATATTCATCCAAAATGTCCCCTACCTATATATGAAAGTGTCTTGGTTTTGGCTAGGATAGAGTTCATTTTCTTCTTGGTATCTGGTGCAGTGCTGTGTTTAAGACTTCAGTCTGATAACAATGGTGATAACGCACCAATGTTTTAGTTGTTGCTAAGTAACACTTACCCCAACCAAGGACTTTCAGTCTCTCATGCTCTGCCAGTGATGACTGGCACAAGAATCCAGGAGGGGAGTAGAGACAGGACATTTGACCCAAACTAGCCAAAGGGGTATTCCACACCACAGAACATTGTGCTCAGTACACAAACTGGGGAGAGCCAATCGCTGCTCAGAGACTGGCTGGGAATTGGTCAGTGGGTCATGAGTAATTCTATTGTGCATCACTTGTGTTTCTTTGGTTTTATCCCAATATTTCTCTCTCTTTTTCTTTTTTGTTATATTTTACTTTAAATTATTAAACTGTTCTTTTCTCAGCCCATGGGTTTCATCTTTTTTCCCTAATTCTCTTCTCCATCCCATTGGAGTGGGGTGAGTAAGTGGCTGTGTGGTACTTAGTTGCTGGCTGGGATTAAATCATGACAGGAAGACATGTTTCCAGTAATGAATGAGACACTTATGCAGTCACTTACACAACCTGTTCCAGTACCATTATTTTAAAGTTTCCATTCCCAAGTACAGATCAGATCCAACAGTATTAGACCTCATGTATGTTTACTCTTCATTCTTTGAAAACGTACCTCTGTTGCTAAATATCCAACATTTATCTGTAATTTAGCCCATGTTAACCAAAAGTCTCACAATGTTGAATCTGTTCTGCATTCACCGAAACCATGTCCTTTTCTGTGTTCATCCATTTCTCAGAATTTACAGCAAGGTAACTAAGTCATTCCTTCTTCCACTGACTTAGTGCAGTTTAGGACTTATAGACGCAGATGGCTTCTGTTATTCTAAATACATACTATATGTGAGTTTCTTTTTAGTATTAGTTTCCAGTCTCTACATTGCACTATCAGACTAGTATTTCTTGACTGTGTGAGGTCTTTGTGTATATGAGAAATTAATCTCCTTAGTATTGGTGTTGTTGTTTGGAAAAATTGAGGTCAGGAATATATGTTATCTTGTCTAGATTTAGTCAGGAGGTCTTTCTTATACATTTCAGATGTTAGCCTTATTTTCTTGTAGAATGACATGGAAAGCAGATACAGTCAAATGAATGTTAGAAAGGCTTCTTATTTTTGAGACAGAACTGAGCTGGTAATACTGTAGCTGAGCAAAACTAATTCAGGGTGCCTACAAAGATTATTAGTATACCTGAGTAACAGAACAAAATATGCAGAATACGACATAGGCTTCTTTTTAGAGAATCTTGCAAGATTTCCTGCTTGTGGCTATTGATACTGCAAATCAATCAAACAAAATGCTTCCATGAGGTGAGATGTCTTTAACTGTTTACTAAAATTATCAATGTTTGCCTACTGATTATGGACCACTAAAGCAAATATAGTTGCTGCAATGATTTGGAAGCTGCATTTGTGTAAAGGCAATAACATCATTTTGGTTTCCGAACTCCAGTTCTACTGGAATCTTCCTGATGGAGTACAGGCTCTGTTTTGTAGAAGGTGTTTGACACCTTGAGAAGGCATTACACTGAGGAAACTCAGGACAAGCTGAAGCTGTCATCATTGAGCAGCTCTGCCCTCTGAGAATTAGGAATTTGCCAGTACCACGTTATGGAGGATGTTTTTCTTGAAAAGTACCAGTTTACTGCCAGAATATCAGAATCAGAATTGGATATTGAAACTGGTGGCTTCAAGGCCTCCATCAGTGTGTGAAATGACAGGAATAACAGAAATCTGTGTCAGAGAACTGCATCTAGGAATTGGATTTTTTTTAATTTATTTTCACAAAGCTGCCATTTTCTTGCACTTTACCAGTACCATGAGTATTGCATGATAAATTATTCTGGTAGATATATATATGTCTTGTTTCACTTGTAAGAAGTCTCTTACTGTAGAGCAGAAAACCAGACTTCAGGGAACACCATGGTAGAGGCTTTTTACCTAAATTCTATTCTTTCTGGCTGCCTCCTGGCTGCATTCTATCTCAGGTTTACTGTTGTTTGTCCAGAATAGACAAAGGGAGCAGTGCCATGTTATCTTCTAGCTGTGTGTATTCAAGAAAGTCCTAATTAGGGTGGGAGAAAACCATGTCAGGGAACAAACAATGAAAGTGAAACAACACTGATAATCACTCACATGCTCAAACCCATACCTTGGTCATGTTAATTTCCTTGTATGGCTTCAAAACTTGAGAGATGGGAGTATTGATTGGTCCCTACATGGACTAGAAAATTTTCTGTGGATCTTTGGTTGGAACCAGTCACAATAGAGTAACCTTCCCTCAGAAAAGAAGACTGTGATGACTTTTAATGACATAACACAGAAACTGAGCTTAATTCATAGTGTGGCCATCAGCTGAAGCAATGTTTGCATCAGAGCATAGAGCATCAACAATCTGCTTAGGTTCAGAGGTTACAGCTGATTTACAAACACCAGAACTGCAGACCTGTCAGATATAATGCCGTGAGCATTATGACCTTCTGTAGTGTTGTGGTTTAAAGCCAGCCAGTAACTCAAAACCTTGCAGCCACTCAGTCACTTTCCCCCTTTCTCCTGCCCCTGCTCCAGGAGGGATAGGAAGAATTGAAAGACCCTGTTACCAGCAATAATAATAATGATAAGGGAAATAGCAATGGAAGAGAATGCAACCGCTCATCACCTGCTGACCAATACCCAGCCCAACCCAAGCAGTGATATAGCGCCCCCTGTGTAACTACCCCCAATTTCTGTACTGGGCATGATGTGCTGTGGCACAGTATACCCCTTTGGTCAGTTTGGGTCAGGTGTCCTGTCTGCTTCCTCCCAGTTTCCCCTCCTCCCTGGCAGAGCACGAGGCTCGGAAAGTCCTTGGTCAGAGTAAACATTACTGAGCAACAACTAAAAACATCAGTATTATCAGTGCTGTTCTCGGCTGAAAGTCGAAAACACAGCACTGCACCAGCTACTAAGAAGGAGGAAAATGACTGCTACTGCTGAACCCAGAACATGCAGCAACACAGGTATATTTGTAAAATGGAGCACTGTAGTGCTCGTCCAGATCTGTAAGCACACAATCTGCTATGTCTAATATGCTGAAAACACTGTTGATAACACAGTGATGTTTTAGTTACTGCTGAGCAGTGCTTATACACAGTCAAGGTATTTTCTACTTTTCACACCACCCCACCAGTGAGTAGGCTTGATGTGCCAAAGAAGTTGGGAGGTGACACGTCTGGGACAGCTGACCCCAACTGACCCAATGACATCCTGTACTATACAATGACATGCTTAACAATATAAAACCGGAGGAAGAAGAAGGAAAGGTAGGAGATTTGGAGTGATGGTGTTTTTCTTCCCAAGTAACCATTATGCATGATGGAGTCCTTCCTTGAGATAGCTGAACACCCACCTGCTATTGGGAAATGGTGAATGAATTCTTTATTTTGCTTTGTCTGCATATTCAGCCCTTGTTTTACTTCTTAAACTGCCTGTAGGTCAACCCCTGATTTTTCTCACTTCTGCCTTTCTGATTATTTCCCCCATCCCTCCAGGGGGGAGTGATCAAGCAGATGTGTGGTGCTTAGTTGCTGGGTGGGGTTAAACCAAACAAGCTAGAAGCAGATGGGATTAAAAGTCAGTCATGTCTGGTTCTACCAGTTGGGCCACTACAACAAATTTATTACCCTTTGACATCCACTGCAAAACACTTTCACATATTTTAAACTGTGAAAAATTTTCTTTTAAGAAAGAATTTCTTAAAATACAGAACATATTGATTAATGCATATTATATATTATTCATCATGACATATGTTGGTAGTATACAAATTATGGAAGTTTTCCCATCTGCATAAATTTAGCATCCACCCTTAAAATACTTGAGTTACAGAGTAACTGGTGATTACCTGGATATTAAAAGTATGGTAAGGACACAGGATAGCAACATCAAGCATTCCCCTTTAGAAGCATTAGACTGCATATATATTGTCACTTGAAAGTATGGAATCAATATCTCTGTAGTGGAAAAAATAATACAGCATCTGCTATATAAGTTGCAGATACAGTTCATTGGTACAAACATTCTTGCTGCCAGGTACTCACATTTGACATAGATTTGACACACATTTGACATACATTCACACACACAAAAATCCAATCACAAACCACTACCTGCAGTTCAATTAGCATTAAAACACTGGCCTCAAGGTACGTTATGGGGAGATACTTTAAAATATGCTTGTCAATAACATTAAAAAATAAGGAAGTTCAAGGAAGTTAAATGATTGTACAAGCTGGATTTTTAAAAGCAATAATAACTACCGCCTTCTGTCCTTTAATAAGACAGAAAAAACTGGCAAAACATAAGGAAATCAAAGAAAAAGGTTTTTACAGGATATCAGAAATGAATTGCACAAATCCACAAAAAGCAAGGAGATTTTTCTGAGCTGATAAACATACATAAACAAGAGGCTAATTGTAAGCAACACTGCTGTGAATTCAGTTTAATTGCTAAAGAAAGAAGAAAATCTTTAAAGAAAGAAGAAAACAAAGAAGCTCACACAGAACACAATGCAGGAGATGAATGATTATGATTATTGCCATCAAGGAATTTTTGAACAGTGTGCAATAATGGAAAGTAATGCAGACAAGTCACAAACTGTTCAAGCCCTGTTGAAGCAAGTATAAAGATAACTTGGAAAACAAGTATGCAGAAACAAGGTTGTAATTATACAAGATACAACTGTAGTGAAACAGAAAATTAAGTTACCTAGAAAATCTGAGTAGAGATGCTAAAAGTAATCAGCTCTTACAAGGACAAAACCAGTTCTTTCTCTGTATTTTGAGTATCTTGATAATGAAAAAAAAAAGAATACAATAAGGACTAAATTTTTTGTAGTTGTGATAAGAGAACATCTATTGTTTCAAAAAAGAAAGATGCAGTCAGGAAGTGTTTTGATATGACATACATAACACTGNGTATTTTGAGTATCTTGATAATGAAAAAAAAAGAATACAATAAGGACTAAATTTTTTGTAGTTGTGATAAGAGAACATCTATTGTTTCAAAAAAGAAAGATGCAGTCAGGAAGTGTTTTGATATGACATACATAACACTGACCTCATCTTCTTTCAAACTTCATAACTGTCATCAGATAAAAAGAGTTCCCTGAATGTTGCTAACTCAGCATGGTGCTATTGGCCACTGCATTATTATAGCATGTTTTAAAAATGTTGCAAAAGAAATGTGGGATTTCAGAAGTGCTCCAAGGTGGATTAACTCTCCTCATCTTGACACCATGATAAACTCTTAGTGCATATATTGCAGAATGCTGACAGTGGAGTCTTCTTCTCTAACTGTATCCGTCAAAGCATTAGATGTCAATCCTATGAAAACTACAAGGGATCTTTCTATGTTAAAAGTAAAAGAACAGGCCCCTTTGGAAGATAAATTACCCTCCCTAAAGATGAGTGTCTAAAATAGACAAGGTGTATCAGTTTCTAGAAGTGGTTCCCTAGGGAACCTGGATGGAGATCTGAACAAGGAGGTTAGGGAAGATATGCACATTTTATACAGCAAACTTCAGAAAGACAATTTTCATGGTGCCTGGGTCTGGAAAATTTCGAAGTTATGTTTGACCAACAATAAGAATACAAAAGGAGGGTGCCTCATGCTGAAAGATCCAGAAACTTGCTGAAAATCACTATGAAAACACTAAATCTTGAAAGATTTTGGTGTCCATTCTTTCATTTTCATTCACACAAACTTATTCAAAATAGATATATTTAGGTTTAACATTTCTATTTTTGCTGACCTCTTTGTTTCAACCAGCTGTTTATGTTGTCAAAGCTAAAATTAGATTGGTCAACTCCTGAAATAGGTGGAAGCTGGAAGGCTAGAAAAATAACGTCTATGTTTGTGAGGTTTAACACACCACAAATGAATGTTTTTGGTCCACAAATCAAGCTCAGAACCTCACAGCAGCCTGCAAATTTTCATTACATTGCCATCTTTTCCAAATTTCTGAACAGAAAGCTGGAAATAGTCAGGGATGGTGCAGCTAAAAGGAATTTCTGCTTCTGCCCTACCTGAAACTGACAATTTAGACTGATCTATTGTTTAGGAGATTCAGACAGCCACTTCAGTTCACTGTCTTCTTTCCATTCAGCTAGTGATATTCTTATGAAGTTTCTTATCTTGAGAGATGGCTTTATATATTAGTCCAGCTGGATTCTGTGCAAACATTTGTATTGTATTTAACTGCTGTGTGGAAATCTGTTTTCTACCAACTGAGAAACATCTGTAGATTATGTCCTGGTTAATGCAGAAGGTCTTTGTTCATTTCTTTGTTTTGGTTTATTTATATTATCCCTTTTTTATTAGTCTCCCTGCTGTCTAACAAACTTTAGTTGATATAACACACTGCTGTGAAAAATCTAGACTGCATTAGTTAGATCAAACATACACAGTGTCTTCAGTTTTTACTTGCTTAAGGTTATATTCTCCCTGCACGTTGCACATATAATTCCCACAAATGTTAATGGATTTTAAGATTGTGTACTGAGGGCAAACTGGAGCTCTTATATTAGTTGCTGGTTAGATTCCATCATGCTTCATAAAGCACTAACTGGTAAAATGTAATTGTTAGAACAAGGTTCAAAACAGAAAATAATTTAAGAAAACAAAAACTTTTTAATTCCTGCTTAAAATAAAAATGTGTATATAATAAGAATATGATAAGAATTCTGGGGTACTTACGTTTAAATGCATGTACTAGCAATTAGTTGATCCTGCATGAATTCTCTGTTGTAATACATATTACAGACTGATGAAGCAAAAGCCGTTATCAAAGAGAAAAGGAACATAGGTTTTCATAAGGTCAGCAATTTTTCGGTGAACTGGCAGAGCAAGGATTACAGCTTCAGACACCTTGGTACCTATTTAAATATATAGAACTTTGAACATTTGTTGGTGTTTCTGGGGATAAAATAAACTATTTAGGAAAATAAAACCGGCCTCTTTATTACATGTATTTGCTTCCCTTTGAAGTTCATTTGCTCATTTAAAAGAAAATAATTCCACTACAGTCATTACAGTAATTCAGGTTCAAACAGCCGATGAAACCAAGCTATATTCTGTGAGCTTTGAAGATCTTCAGTTAGTTTTCTCACACCCAATTTGAATAAGCCTTCTAAAACACAATGCTGTGGAAAAATTGACAGACTGGAAGGGAGTAAACCTTGGTATCAGAGGTATTTGAAATGAGAAAATAAAATCTTTCTCAAGAAGGTCATGTAATCTCTCTCTCGCTACAGTGGATTTTATTTATTTATTTTTTTTTCTATAAAGCTTTTTTCAAATCCAGTTTAAAAATGAGCGAGTGGCATTTCCATCACTTCCCCTGGGAGGTAATTTCATACTTAATGTATTCTCAGTGTATATAAGATAGGGAGGGACACCCACATCTCCCACTTTGTTGAAAAGTGCTCTAATCACTTGGGAGAGAGGGCAGGTGGGAGGGAAGGAAATGTATTCCACCCCTCTTGTTAAAGCTGTGTCACTATGCAGAAAAGATTTCAAGATATCCTGGGATGGGGGAGGAGAAGGAGAGGGAAAAGAAAAGAAAGAGCTGTGTTCTAGTTAGCACATTCAGTTTGGTACAGGGAATCCTAGGTTATTGTTATGAGTTTTACTCTAGGGACTTTCTTTTATCCACTGGTCAAGATAAAATAAGAAACATTTCTAGCTAATTTGTCTACAGTTCTTATTTTTATAAACTTATATATAGAAATACAAGATTGCCAAGGCAGCATGACCATCTGTTTTTCTCAGATGTGATTTTGCTATAGCACCATGTAGATCTAGGAAGAAATTAAAACAACAACACAACAACAACCACCACCAAACAAAAAACACACACACAAAAACCAACACAGAACTTGTCTGGACAATCTGTTGGTGTTAAATTCCATGCCTTTCAATGCTCTGTGTGACTTCCAGGTTAGATATTATTTCCACCTGTGGAGTGCTCCTTAGTAATACATATTTAAAGGCAAAAGCTATTATGTTACTAGGAAAATGAAATCATATTAATTAATCTTACTTTTTCCACAAAGATATTTTCTTGGCTTTGGAATTTCAGTATTCTCCTTCCTGTACTACTGAAATTGAAAGTCCAACAAGGTTTAAACAGATTGAGCACACGTTTAAAGTTACACTGTGTTTGAGCTGCATACTGCATCAGTGCTAACATTCCTAGAACGTAGTTCATTTTGGTAAAGCTGCATTCCTTGTGACAAGGTCTTTTCTTGTCACATGTAAATACAGCCATTGCTTCAATACCTTCTGTAAGGAGGCATCAGGGGTAGGATAGGGTTAACTTTAGTAAGTATAATAAACCCTTCTGAATACCTGAAAATTAGTGTTCTATCTAAAAAGTGAACTTTATGTTCCAATCTATAAATGTCAAGTAGTGATCTAATTCAAGGTGTAGCTCTACAACAAAACTAATCTAACATGCTTTTTCTTCATTTCATATTCTGATTTTTGAATTAGATATTTTTACTGTATGCCTCATCACAGGAGGATTTCTGGGTTTTGTCAATGAAAGCACCTCTGTGCTTAGTGGAATACTTTTGCAGTGGGTAAGTGGCAGGAGGAAGCAATTAGAGGGGGGGACTATATGAAAGTCAAGGATGAAAGTGTTATGACATTTAAGCAAGCTAAGACAAAATACTTGAGAAAACTCAATTTTAGCTCCTGTGATATGTAGACTAAATTTGACTATGATTCTCTTTCAGTCATAATGATAAGTCTTTGGCTCCAAACTCTAGCTCTACACTTTATTCTTCTCCATCTGTTCAATACAGTGTCACTCTTTGCAGCTTCCTTCATATCTTTCCTTCATACAAACTTCCCTCCCACAATTCTGGAATGGATGAATACATCCCAACTACAATGAACACCCACTAGCTGTTTTCTGTATCGTTCTCTTTGTTTTGTGCTCAGCCATCTGTTGCCCTTAGAGTATGGGTTCTTTGGTGAAAAGTATTCATTAGTCATTGAGCACTGATTTCTAAGCAAAATTTACACCTAAAACACCACAGGCATTGTTATATTTACAGTTTGTAGAAGTTAGAACAGGACTTAATAATTAAGTTCATCTAATACCTATGGAAGTGATGGTGTGTATGGTTAACTGTGCTATCACATGCAGTTTGAATGAATCTTCGATATCTCTCCTCAATTTCTACAGTACAAAATACTTCACCTCACAATATATCACCAGACAAAAGGCTGTTATTGATTCTGGAAGTCACATTATTGCAAGTGGCAGAAAGATGCTGCTCACTATTTTCTTTCCCTTCCATTCCAAGTACCCACTGCCTTTGCAAAATAGATGAGACTTAAGATATTTACTGCCTATTGTGCATAAACTCAAAATAGGCAACACAATTCTTAGTTGTCTACTGGATAGCGAAGTAAGGCTTCCAAGATTCAGCTCATTTGTCTAAGTGCTCATTTCAATTTCTTCAGGTATATATCAATGTTAAGTAGGAAATCACTGTATCTATATGAGCTTTTACAAAGAATGAACACAGACTTAAAATGACAACAAAATTCCAAATTAATATTCTCAGTGCAATGCCTGTCAATACAAAAGCAACTCAATTTTTGTACACTTAAAAGAAAAACAGAATAGCAAATTGGAATAGTAAAGTAGGCAGCGTAATCTCACACAACACCAACCTCAAAAAGCATACTTTGATCTTGATCAAAGGTAGAGAAAGTGGATGGGTACCTATCTTCACATGATATGTAGGGTTTCTCCTGTAGTATCGGATAGCAACTGCTGACTTCAGAATGGTGAGTGGCAGTTGCTCACACTGAAATCAATGAAATTTCTCATGTGAGTAACACCAAAAATGTCAGAAAGAGATTCATAATCTGTCATTTAGTGAATAACTTCTAACACTGTCTCATAGTCTCCAATGTAAAATATTTGCAACATGACCTGAGTCAAGTTCCAAAGTACTTTTTTACCCTAGAAAAAAGATAGTTTAGTCAAAATGCAGAGATCTGAGGAAACAGGCAACTCAGGGGGAAAAAAAAAAACCCAAACAAAACCAAGCCAAAACCAAACCAAACCCAAACCAATAAAAAACTAGCAGTCCCTGGGTGCAGGTGAGGGTGGTGGCTGTGACATATTATGGTAATTTCATATTTTTCTAAACATGTGGTATGTGTGAAGAATATAGGAAAGAAAAAATTTGGCACAGATTTTAAACTACTGTGACAATAAAGATCCAATAAGACTTGATTAAAACTTGTGTATGAGCTATTTATTTCATGCACAACATGCATACATATTGTTCATTATTTGCTTCAGCTCTAATTTTCAAAACCTTAAAAGGACACTCTGTAGTTACTGACTGATCTCCTTGGTATGAGTTAAACACTTTAGCTGAACACTTTTATCCAGTAAAACACTTCTGAAAATTACGCTCGACTTTAAAAAAAAAAAAAAATTCCACTAACAATCAACGATAAGCACATTCCACAAGTGCTGTTCTCGTTCCTCCCACAACCTCTTCACCAGAAAATTGAACAATACTCTATAACAAAAATAGCTACAGAAAAATGTGTTCCACAGACAAGACTCAAGGATCTCTAGGTACGTGCTGTTTTACTTACACAAGTCATATGCATCACAAAAACCCCAAAACAATATTTCTTAAGAAATAAAGTGATTCTTCTTGAAGGCATATTATATACATTTACTTAAAAAATTAATTTTATTATATACATTTATCTAAAAAATAATTTTTATTTTCTGGAAAAAAACACAAACAAAGAAAACAACTAAAACTAAAAGCACAACAGCAAATTTCAGGTCTCATTGTCCATGGAAGTGCTATAGCAATGGTATTTGGTTAGTTTGTCCAACTAGTGCTAGAGATTCACAGTCTTTCTCTACTCTTGGGCATAAAGAGTTGCTGTATAGAGCTGTATAAAGCAGATAAATGACTACACCTTTATGCTTAGTACTGTCTTGAAACGCTGGGTTTCCCACTCTTGCTTTTTCATTGCAAAAATCTAAGTCTATTTTAGTTTCTCTTTAAACTACTCACTTACTCCCTTGTGGTCAACTGAAACTCAGAACCCACGAAGTTGTCTGCTGGTGTTGTGCAAGTAGAGAAACTAATACTGTAATTTTAAAATATTTTCTAATTTTTGTGTGCAGTTCCGCCAATAGGATCAAATTCATTATATGAGTTCCATTCTTTGTGTTTCAAAGATATGAAAGAAATAGGTATTTAAAGAATGTTCTACCCAGAACAGACGATGTTCTGTTCTGTTCTGTTCTATACTGTGCACATGCATCTATCATTAGCAAATGCACATTTGGCTTCTTCCTAGGCCCACTAATGTTTATTGTAGCACATCCCACAAAGCTTATTTTTCTAGTTTCAGCAGAAGACATTGTTCAATATAAATCTATAATAATATAAAATATATAATAATATAAATATATAAATATAAATTCCACACTTTAGGTGAGTTCTGTCACACAAAATGCCTCATCTGTAGTAATAAGATTTTTTGCTTCAGTCTCCAAATTAGGAAAGTGTCTACATTACATTCATTTATATTAAGCATATCATTAAATAAAATTTATTTAATGAAGCATATTTTTCTCAGTTACAGACATGATGTGAAAGACTTCAGAAGAGAGACCATGTCAAGCCCAGTCTTCCTATCCTTTAAAACAAGATTCTGTGTGTAATGTCCTATTATAAAGATTCTGTAACAACAATCTACAGTTTGGAGTTTCAGCTGCCAGGTGTTTTTGTGTGCCAAAAGTATCAAATCTTTAAATAAACATTGAAAGATGACACCTTTTCAAGTGCCTCTGCTACTTTTATAGCCTATATAGTGAATGAGTGTTTAACAGAGCAATGGTTTGCACACCTGGGAATGAGGAGTTTAATGGTTCATACATACTTTATTTGAAAAATATCAATAACCATTCACAAGTCTCTTCTTGCATAAACTATATAAAAATCCTTATACAAATGGTGCATAGCTTCTTTATGATTCATGCTATGGGTTGCTTGGTGGTTGGGGTTTTGTTAGGGTTTTTTTTGTAATGTTAAAATACAAAATATAATGGTTTTGTAACGTTAAATCTCTTTAATGAAAAGAAATGTGGATTTTCTTTTTTTTTTTGTGTACATGTTTTTTTTTTTTCTACTTTTTTTGTTTTTTTTTCTAGTTTTTCTGAATAGATAATTCGGGAGAAAAAAAAGTNTTTTTTTTTTTTTTTTTTTTTTTGGTGTACCTGGTTTTTTTTTGCTAATTTTTTTGTTTCTTTTGCTAGTTTTGCTGAATAGATAATTCAGGAGAAAAAAAAGTGCAGCACAAACACCAAAGATGAGTACCTGAGAGAACGGCTACCAAATAATGATCTTTCTGGTGTGCAGGAAGTTCTTAATATCCCTTTTTCACTACAGATGCCTGACATAATTCTAATTACATATATATCAACTAATTTCAGTGCTGTTGGACCCATTGTATGATCCAGCCTCTGCAGAATACTGAAAGGCTATCTGTGAAATTTTATCATTTCATTGGAAAGAGAAAAAATTTTAATACTGAATCTTATTTTCAAAAATATAAAAATTTTAGGTAAGCTTCAGATTATATTTTGGGGTCCTTTTTCCACTCACGTATGTCAAACAATGTAAAACATTTTTAGATTAAGATCTGATTCTACTTTCTTTATGAAAGTTTGAGGCATCCAACTCCAGACATATGTTTAGAAAATGTTTTGTTGTAAGGTAGATCCTGTGCTTTGGCAAACTAAAGTTGTTTTGGTTTTCAACAAATTATAATTAGAAAGGGTGTGGTCACAGAAAAGTGTTAAATTTTTGCCCAATCATGTCTGCTTCTATGTAAAGTGAAATGTTACCTGGTATTGTCCCATAAAGCTTATGAACAGAGAGTTTGATTGAAGATTTAATAAAATTAACACTACTTTCTTATTTTCCTCTTCTTAATCTTCTCTTCAAGATGAAACTCATCAGCACTTGACAAAAACTGCAAATAACAGCCAGATGCAGGAGCTGGTTTTATCTTTTTATGCAAGTATGTGGTGCTAATTAGTGCAAATTGATTAAACTTTAATTGCCTGATCCATGGCTAATTAATATTTATAAGATGAATGAGCAAGAAAACCAGACATTTATTAAAACACTTTAATGATTTTTCATATGTTTTGACAAAGCAAAGCAAATAGATGTTATGAGTTTAGATGTGCCAGACATAAGTACAGTATTTCTTACATTTTCTGACTACCAGCATCAGCAAACTAATCATTTTCCCCCACAAACTATATAGGAAAGTAGTTTTTCTCTTCCACACAAGCATTATGATGCAGTGTTCAGGTTTGTACTTCATAATGCATTTTGTTGAACAACAGAATGACACAGTACTACTATTCCTTATTCAAGAAAATACATAACTACATGAGATAGAATCTGTGCACAAATCTGTACTTTAAAATGGGCTGAATTGAACTGAATAAACTCCTATTTTCTAGATATGTCTACCCCAGCTAAAAAATACTATGTTTACCCCTGTCTAACCGGATGAAGCTCTGGATATCAATGGATTACTTCTTGAAATTCTCTAAAAGCTCATCTTATACTGACATATAATTCAGACAGTATTCCCTTATTAATGATAACACCAGTGCTTTAAACACATTGTGTGATAAAAAGAAAACAAAACAAAACAAATCTAGTCTTACTATGGGAAGGCCCATTGTTGCTTTAATTTATTCTGATTTACCAGACTGGACAACATGCTAAACAATCTTTTTCAGTAGTTCCCTTTTGGAGATAGCTGATTTCTAACTAGGCTTTTATATTAGGAAATGTGTCCTCAGGTCAACTTCTCTCAGCCTTTCTATCTTCTTTGTTTTCCCACAGCCTATAGACTAAAAAAGAAATAATTGTGGTGGCAGAGGGAGGTCTTTAACCTTCATAATTCTTCTAGTTATGTAAGTGCGGTAAATAACATAGGAAAAATAAGGCTCTGTATTTTCTGCCCATGATTATTCATACTGTATTATTGTTACCATTCTCTATACTCTTGTTACAATCTAGAAATATAGCCAGTTAGCACTCAGATTCCCTGTTCCTTGGTGTAAATAATATTTGGGCACATCAGCGTCAACAAAAGTGTTGCACCTCTGGCAATTCAGCTAGAATAATCTCTTATCATGTTTTATTTTGTAGCATAGATGCCACCTTTACATTTCCAAAGAATAAACTCAGGCCTGCTAAGTACCAGCTTCTGATGGAACCTTTGGGCTACATTCAATCTAGGAAATAAAATGATACTGCTTGTCTTTGCATAAGGAGGTGAGCTAAAGTCACTGACATTGCTAAAAAAAAAGAGTTTGATCACTTACTACAGAACCATGTGGTACAGATTGGCCTCCATTCACACTGCTTAAAACTGTTTCCATCTGTAACATCTCAAGATGGTGTGTCCAAAATAGTGACAAGGAGAACAGTTAAGCAGTTAATCAGATCCTAACTGCTCTGTCCCTAGTTCCATTTCATTAGATTAAATATATTCAAGAAGCCTCAGCAACTTTAAGACCAGGTTACCCCTGACATCTATATACAACTAAAGGTCATAATTTTTAAACCTGCTGATAAAATTGCCTTTATTTTAATCATAGAATAATAGAATAGTTTGGGTTGGAAAGGACCTTAAGATCATCAAGTTCCAACCCCCTCTGCCATGGGAAGGGACACCTCACACTAAACTGTATCACCCAAGGCTCTGTCCAACCTGGCCTTGAACACTGCCAGGGATGGAGCATTCACAACTTAACAGGGCAACCCATTCCAGTGCCTCACTACCCTCACAGTAAAGAACTTCCTTCTCTGTTTAAGTTTTAACCTGTTACCCTTTGTGCTATCGCTACAGTCCTTAATGAAGAATCCCTCTGCAGCACCCTTATAGCCCCCCCTTCAGATACTAGAAGGCTGCTATGAAGTCTCTACGCAGCCTTCTCTTCTCCATGTTGAACAGCCCCAACTTTCTCAGCCTATCTTAATACAGGAGGTCCTCCAGTCCCCTGATCATCCTCATGGCCCTCCTCTGGACTTGTTCCAACAGCTCCATGTCCTTTTTATGTTGAGGACACCAGAACTGCACATATATAATCATAATGTACATAAATAATCGTGTTTAGTTTTCTCCTTGGTTTTGTTTGGTTGTTTGGTTGTTAAATAAGGTAACTTCATAGATCAGTTCTTTTAACAAGTAATACCCAAATAAATATATTTTGAGCAATGATTTCTTATTAAAAATAGCAATTATTAATTAATTTCAGATAATACAGTTTTGAAGCCTTTCTGTTCACAAACTTATACTCCTCCCACAGACACACACACACTTTTTTGATCCAGTAGTGAAAACACCAATCCTGTGATCCAATTAGGCACTGCAAATGTACCCCACCGAAAACCCTAAAAAAAAAAAGTAATCCTTTTAGAAAATAAGAATGACCTGGACTAGGATATGATCTGTCCAGGTGATTGTGATCTGTCATAGCAAATATATTACAAGATCAGATTTTTAACTTTTACATTCAGAAATATTTTATAAATAAAGATTTCTAATCATTACAGGAAGCATTTTGATGAATGAATGCAATATAGAGTAGTAATTATAGAAATCTTGAAGGGCAAAAAATAACAATTCATTTATGGTGCACATGAAGAATCCTGAAAGTTTCTGCTAAACTCAAATATACTGCAATCTCTTTTTAAGAATTTAAACTGCACAACAGGTAACATTTTCTTGTGCACATGAAAACAAGTGAAAACCTATTCTAGGGCTGTCTGTGATGAAATAATCACAGAATCACTTAGCAATTGACACTGAAGCATCACTGAGGAGAAGGAGTTTGGGGTGATGCTTGATGAAAAGTTCAACATGACCCAGCAGTGTGAGCTTGCAGCCCAGAAAGGCAACTGTATCCTGGGCTGCATCAAAAGGAGTGTGACAAGCAGGTTGAGGGAGTACTGTGGGACTGCTCTCATGAGAATCCATCTGGAGTACTGTGGGACTGCCAACAAAAGAATAATGTGGACCTGCTGGAGTGAGTTCTGAGGGAGACCACAAAGATGATCAAAGGGCTGAAGCAGTTCATTTATGGAGACAGCTTGACAGACTTGGTATTGTTCAGCCTGGAGAAGAGAAGGTACAGGAGAGACATTAGAGCAGTCTTCCAGTCCCTAAAGGGGACATACAAGAAATCTGGAGAGGGACTTCTCAGAAGGACATGTAGTGATAGGACAAAGGGGAAAGCTTGTGAAATGAAAAAGTGTAGGTTTAGATAAGGCATTAGGGAGAAATTATTCATAAAAAGGGTAGTGAGACAATGGAACAGATTGCCCAGTAAAGTTGTGGATACCCCATCCCTGGAAGAGTTGAAAGCCAGTTTGGATGCTGTTTTGAGCAACCTGGTCTAGCAGAACGTGTCCCTCATTGGAGGGGGGATGGAACTAGAGGATCTTTAAGGTTCTTTCCAACCCAAGCCATTCTGTGATTCTGTGATTCTATGATTCTATGACATATATCAGTGGCAGGTTCTCAGAATCATATAATAATTTTTAAAAGAAGATCAAAATTTGTAGATAATGTCTATAACAAGGAAGGGAGAAAATGTGCTCCTGGAACTGACTGACTGATAATATTCTCTCAGGCAATGCCATCCTAAGACAAAGAAGTGAAAATATGTTCAAGATTTTTATTAACATTCTAAATCACTTTGTAATAAATGAATAACATTAAGAAAATTAACAGAGGATTTTAAAAGACCCTAAAATTAAAGGATTGAATCTGTTCTCAAGCCAGTATAACATCTAGAATAATTCCAATGCAGTGTCTTGTACATGGAAATACTGATTTTGTCAGCACATTGACTTTTTAATGCAACATCCAATAAATGGCAGTGCACATATGTGTTTCTGAAAGGAGACTTAAAGTTCAGCCTCTTGGGGAATGAGCAGCTGAGCATTTAATACTTCTTTCTCTTAAAAAAAAAAAAAAAAAAAAAAAAAAAAAAA
>NDXB01000018.1:23175-39328 GCA_002631895.1 Agapornis roseicollis
AAAAAAAAAAAAAAAAAAGGAAAAGAAACAATAGTAAAAAAACCCACAACAACACTACAACAAAAAACAACTCAAGCACATTTTTATCCTGAAAGAGTAAGTTTCCTAATCTGTATATTAGGGCAAATAAATCAGTTTCAAATATACTGCAGAAAGACTGTTGTTCAGCAGCTGACCAGCATGATATCAATAGCCTTGTGCATCAAGATGATCTTTTGCCCTTAGCTATTGATACATCTCCAAAATGCCTTCTTGTCTTTTGTTTCGCCAATTTGTTATACAGATGGGCTGCATCAGGCAACATGGAAAGGAAGTATCTTAAAGTATAAAAAAAGTATATACACATATATAGATTCACATATACTTGTGCATATATGTGTGTGTGTATGTATGTAGAAATCCACTTTAGCTTATAGTTTTTCCAGTAACTGAGGAAACTTGAATGTCATTTTTGACATTCAAGCTTCTTTTGAAAGATTGTTGAGTATGCAGTCACTTTTGTTGATTGGTGCAAGCTGCAATACATTTGAAGCCCTGGTGATCATAGAATCATAGAATCATAGAATCATAGAATCATAGAATCATAGAATAGTTAGGGTTGGAAAGGACCTTAAGATCATCTAGTTCCAACTCCCCTGCCATAAGCAGGGGCACCCCACATTAAACCATGCCATGCAAGGCTTTGTCCAACCAGGCCTTGAACACTGCCAGGGATGGAGCACTAAAGATCCTGTTGGTCAACCAGACCACTCAGACTTTCCTTTTGTTTTGGTCTTGTTTATGAGCCTGGAATTGCTTTTCACAGAAAGCAAAACTTGAGGAGGATGAGGAAAATCTAGCATGTGCCTGGATTGCATCCTAACATGCATTTGGAATACAATGGGATCAAGAAACCAGAAAACAGTCATATATTCCCATGACCCATAATATAAAAAAAACCCTGAAAGACACAATGCAGGACAAGAATGGTCTTCTGGCTCCTAGGTAATATTATTTATTGCAAGACACTGTGATACACAATTTAATGTATGAAATTATCAAAATCTGTTCTTAGAAGTGTTAGGATACTTAATATTTTTCACGCTGGAGGACAAGCAAGATGTCTTTTACCTTTGATGATTAAACAACTCACTAAAGACCCAGCTTAATTTTGTTACTTAGGTATTTGTTGACAGTCTAGTGATTATGGTTCTTGACCCACCATTACCCATTCACTCAGATACATTTTTGCTACTTTTCTTATCTTCAAAACTTCATATATTTCTAATCTAAAGCTATTTTAACCTTCACCCTAAAAGGCTAACATAGTCATTTCAGTTTCTACATAATTTCCTTCACAAGTTTATGCATGTTCCAGTGGCTATCCATTTGAACAAATATTTTCAACATCAAATAAAAACACCCTGCCATAGGTGTACAGGCTATTGCTAAACTGACAAATAAAAAAGGATCAGGAAATAATTCCTGATCTGAGTCCCAGCAACAGCCACTTGTTCATATATGCGCTGCTTTATCTACTCCTCTTTAAAGTATTTATATCTAAAAGAAACCTAATTGGAGCATTCAGAAAGGGAGTGATCTAACATTATGGCCCTCTTAACAGCATAAGTGTACAAAGACACACAATGTGGAAACACATCTTGAAGATTTTTCTAAAATTAACAGAAGTTGATTTTTTCAAAGTATTCAACTGGATGAACAGTGGTTTAGACAGATTGACTATCAAGTTTTATCAGTATCAAAACATCTTTTTTTTCCCCCATTTTTTCACTGACCTCCATGAAAAATGGAAAAATTCATACCCTTCCTCTTTCACTGTGTTTTCCTCTGCATAGTTTACCAGTACTAAACTCCCTGTAGTTAATTTCCCATCTAACACACTAAAATTACTGCAGTAGAGTGGTGTCGAAGAATAACATTTTGATCAGCTGCTTTCAAATATTGGTTTTAAAGGCTTTTTTTGCAGCACTCATTATTGAGAGAATACTCATCTTGCAAAATTAGTACTGTGGTAGAAGCAACTATTCTGTGAGGAAGTCTCAGATTAATTATTTTTTTTCCTTGTTAAATTAGCTAAACTTCATAATGAACTAAATGGCATAAACTGGCATAAAACCACGGACATTAGTAGAACTATCCTTCTTTACACTGGATGATGCTAAATGCTGCTAGTGGCCCCTCACAAACCCTAAACTTGGTTTCCTGGAAGACTAGCTCTTCAAATATATTCCTGTCTTCTATGATTATTTCTAACCATTTCATTAACTGCAACAGCATATCACACATTCAAACATAATTAGACCATTCTTAAATATGTGGAGTTGTTACATTGTCCATAAACAAGCCTACTTTATGCGTCTAAACTGAATGTAGATTCAGTTTATTCAGTTTTATGCGGCAGACAGAATAACTTTTCATGAAGAAAATGTAGTAATTTAATTTAGGACTCCTTTAAGAAGCACCTTAAATTCAAGTGAAATTTATATCCCCAAAGAGGTACTTATGTTTCTTATAGGGTATAGACCCCAGAATAAACCATCATCTGTTATATTCTGGTTTTCCTCAATAACAGAGTTTCTTGTTTGCTCCAGAATGCAGCTGGTAAGTAAATTAATAAGTCGGGAGGAGGGATCAGGGCCCTGGAGTAAGGCAGAAAGTAAATTTACTTGGCAATTTCAGTTGTCGCCACAGCTTTTCTGCTTAATGTAGAAGATCACTTCAAGAAGTGATCCTTGGCCCTTAAGCAAAGAGATGTAGAGCAATTTAGGTCCATGCTTGTCATGACATTTTGTGTGTTAGGACAACTGGATCACTCTTCAATTCATTCTGTGTATATTTAAGCCTATTTCCATATATGAGCAGGTTTGTTGGGTTTTTTTTTAATTAGACTAGATGTTTTATTAAGACAGTCTTTCTATCATTAGGTCATTGTCTTGCATTTCTATAATCTGCTAGCATATTTCAAATGCTAGATGACCAGTTTCATCTAGGAATGGAAATGATAGTCTGTGTCCTGTTAGATAGATGAATGGATAGATAGAGAGAAAAAGAGAGACAGACAGATTAAAATGTTAAAGTATTCCATGAGGAAGCTCTACTTTTCTGGGTGGATTTTAGGATAAGAGTTCTCTGCACTGGGAAACCAGAATGCAGAGAGCACATCAAAGGACCTATCTAGTAGTAAAATCATGGAGTGCCACTTTGAACCAAGTCAAGGGACAGAGAAATTTCTACCTTGTTTTTTACCAGCTATGTTACCAGCTACACTACAGGAGAAAAGGATGAAAAAGGCAACAATTAAAGATTAGAGAGATAAAGGTGTAGCTAGCAAAGATCTGTCAGTTTACTTTAGGAGCACTATCCCCACCTAAAATAGATTAAAATAATTAGTTAACTGCAACAGAAATTTGCTCTGTCTCTTCCCTTTTTTTCTTCAGCTTCGCATTCTAATTTCAGTATTTTACATTCAGCTTTTTGTCAACAAAAAGTTACTTAGAAGACCAGGAAGTTAGATGTTGCTTTTAAAACATTCTAAGGGTTAGGATGCAGCTCTGTCCTCAATCAGATATATTTCCCTTACCAGGTAAGTGTTGGGGTGCACTAACACAGCTGAACTACAGGCAGAACCAGACTTCAGTCTTTTAAAGGACTCCTTAGTAACCGGAGTACTTAATTCAGAAACGTTCCATAGGTAAATCAATTACTGTGTTAAATAAGTCTGACACTAAAACAATGAGAAAACATACCTAAGCTATTTATGTAGTAGCATACATGTACTGAACACAGCAAAATTAACTGACTGCAGGTGTTTGGTTTTTTGGTTTCTGTTTGCTTGTTTGTTTTTTATTATTTTATTATATTAAAGAAATTGAATTAGCAATATGTACAAAAATTGTAGAACACATTTTCAGGCTTTGAAAAACAGCTATCACTTTAGATACACTGGATCTATTCATTTTTCTCAGAGATGTAACAATTAAATGGATCTATGAAGAACTGAGTATGAGGCCCTCGAGGTCATACTGGACGTGTTTTCTCAGTTTGCTCATGCTGAGCTAAAAAGCTGTTGTCTAAAGCAGTAGCAGCAGAGGAAAAAAAAAAAAAAAACATTAAAAAAAAAAAAAAAAACAAGCCCCCGCCGCCCCCCCAAAAAAAGCCAAAAAAACCCCACCAAACCAAAAAACCCAAAAACCNCTAAAAAGCTGTTGTCTAAAGCAGTAGCAGCAGAGAAAAAAAAAAAAAGGCATTAAAAAAAAAAAAAAAGCAGGCTCCTGTGAATTTATGAGGAGCGCATCACAAAGACAAATATTTCAGCCATGCAATTCCATTCGGCCTTTTCAGCTGTGTGTCCATAGCAAGTCAACGGCTAAATTGAAAAATCAATTCCAATTTAAATTATTGGAATAAAGAACACCAGGAGTCAGAGATAAAATGGCTTTGTTCTCTGAGATCCTTTTTAATTGGAAAGTTATTTCTTCAGGGTATTCTAATGGTTCTGAGGAAAGATTGCAAAACAAGTTGATCGGCTGGGGGAAGGTTAATAGCTAATGTGCTTTTCTTGCTGCACAGCAGCCTCCTGTCTTTATGACAGTCTCCATCGTATGTGAAAAGAGCCATGATTCTAAATCATTTTGTACATGTGACTGCAGTGTTGCCCTCAGTCTCCCAAAGAAATCATATTATGGATGGTACTCTGACATATTCATAGCACTCTGACTGGCATTTTGACCAGAATTTCTTTGCTTACAGATGCTTACAGATACAGTCATTTGCTTAAACCTTCCATGATGTTGAGTGGTTTTGCAGAAGATTAATTTGTTTTTCTGAAGATCAAGGATATTTTAAATAAAACACTGATAGTCCTACACATGGTAAGAATTTTCCTTTGATTTCACAATTACTGAGACCTAGGTGGACAATCAGCAACTACAGATAGAAAAAAATGAAGAAAAACTGATTACAGAGGGGAAATCAGATTATGTTGACACGTGGCTGAGTGAGAAAGGAAAAACAAGACATTGCTGGAAAGAAAAGAAGTGAATTACTAAACAGTCGTTATGTTTAAACTAAAGCAGAGCAGAAAGGAAAACCTTGCTTCTCATATATGTCTCATAACCGACACCTAGAAATGTTGTGGTTTAGTTATAACATCACAGTAACCTTTGCTCTGTTAGCAGGAAACTGTTTAGGGCAGCTGTAGATTAGAAGCTTTAAATGGGCATTTAATTTGAAATTAATAAAACAGTTATGGTATGTGTTAAGAAAAGTTACTGAGGTTTGCTTAGTATATTTAATTAGTGTAAAAGAGATAAATCTAGTTGCCATGTAATGAACTGAGAACTGCAGATACAGTAAATGTGTACTTACGTTCCTATTATTAATGCATTAAACTTGTAAGAATGTTTAGGAATTTAATTAGCATTTAATAAGATAGCTATAGCAAATTACAGTAGTTAGATGTTAAACGTAAATTAATATTTTTAGTATTTAATTGATATTAACTAATTAATTACTGTTTATTACATGGCAACTAGATTTATCTTTTATAGAGTTATTAAATCTAAATTAAAAGTTCTATTTTAAGTGGCCTCTACTCAATTAAAAAAAAATAGTCTCTGGGATTATCAGGGTTTACCTTCATGCATGAATTGGGTGAGCTTGGGGTATTAAATTTGAAATATAAATTATATAGCATATAAAGAGATTAAATATCTTCACACAAGGAGGAATATTATTCATGTGGATAATCCTGTGAATTATTCAACTGATTAGAGATTAGAGAGTATTTCCTGAATTAGGCAACAGAAGAGAAAAAGGTTGGAAAAAAAAAAAAATTTGGAATATCAAAAAAGTTTTCTTGTCCTGTTTGAGAGTAACTTTACAATAACTCGGAACTTTCCAGTAGCTCAGTGACATGTTAGAGAAGCAGATAAGCAATCAGATTTTCAAAGACCCTCTATAAGAGATTATTGCTTAAAAAAAAATCACACTGCAGGCAACAGATTATGGGTTTGGGATGTGGAACACTTCGGAATTTCTAGCCTTTACATAAATAGTAGTTGCACTGCACCGCATCCACATTCACACATCATACTGATCATTTAAGCTATGTAATATTGGCCCTATGAAATAGTTTATATGCCAATAATCACGACCTTTTTCTGTGTGGAAAGCAATTTCACAAAAGCAAACAAAAATGTGTGCTAAGTCATCTGTGACCTCCTGTGGCTCTATTTCAACAAAAGTCTGAGGTACCTAAAGTATAACTAAGAGGAGTTCAAATATCATGTTAAACTCAGTCCTTTGTGCCTTGAAAATCCTACAAGTGCTTGCCCAGACATGGACATAGGCTGGACTTTGCCATGTGATAAGTGCCATCTAGTTGTTTGTCTAGCATATAAGGTTGATTAAAATGCTTCACCTGAAGTCTATGCAGGGTCTAGCGAAACAGCTATGCTTCAAGAACACCTAAAATGGCAGAAGCATTAGAACTCTCACGAAATTCAGTTCAGCTCCTGACCTTAATGTTCTTCAGCTTTGAAATTAAAAATATATTTAATTGTGGAATAATCTTTTCTGAAAAAATAATTGTAAATTTTAATTTATCTGTAAATTCTAAAAAAAATCCTTGTCTATTTTACTGTCTGATATTTTATTATGTCTCTCCAGATAATGAATAAAGATACCAAAATCAGGCTAAGGAAAGATCTCTGTGAGGTCTGATTTTTTTTTTTTTTTAAATTATTATTGCATTCATTGTTGCCTGGATCTTTCTTTTAACCTTTAAGAATTTTACAGTAAAGCTACTTTGGCCTTTTATAGTCTCTTTCACTTTCCCCTGCTGCTAGAATAATATTTTTTGCAATTTAATCCAAGTACTTTTTACGTGTCAGTTTCTTCTCTACAGACATATTCAACTACTTTTTGACATTGCCATTATGTCAGTATAAATAAAAATCTGATCTTACTCAAATCATCAGCAATACTCAAATGGATTTGAGTGGGGCAAGGATTTTGTCTGTTCCTTAATTCTCCACTATTATTAATTCTCTATTATTGAAATTGCTCTATTGAAAAAGCTCTTATACTATTGCTTTTTGCAAATCATTTCATAGTCCATTTACAGTCAAGTATCTGAACAAGTACTATTTTCATAATCTTTTCTATCAATTCTTCCTTAACAACAAAGGCTGTGTTTTCTAGATAACCCTTCTGTCTGAATCATGATACTGTCCTCTACATACCTATCTCAGGAATGTCTTTGGTGATTCATGGCTGAATGTACTTGTCACCCACCAGATGGCTGCATAGTTAAAGTTTCCCATGAGTACAGTGCCTTGAGATTTCAAGCTCCATGATAGTTGGTCCAGGAAAATTTTCACAATTGCTTTCATCAGGTCTTCATGGTCTATAGCAGACGCTATTGCAGTTTACTTATTTGAGTGCTACCATTCCTCTTTCATTATCTCACTGTCCTAACTGGTTTAGTAAACATTTAAATCTATGTTTCTAATATAAAATAAGTAAGATTTCAATCATAGGTGGATACATCTGCCAGTGTGTGAAAATAACTCCTCTAAACTGAGATTTCTACTACCAAAATTTTCTACTGGGGGATTAAATTCTTTTTGATTGTAAAACCAAAACAAACAAAATGGAACAAAACAGACAAACAAACAAAAAAACCCAAAAAACAACCCCAACCAAGCCAAAAAAAAACCCCACAACATTAAAGTAAGAACATACAAATTGATTTAAATTTAAGAAATCTACTTAATTCTTTCTTCAGTTATTTTGTGCTTCATAATCCCTTAAATCCCAATGAATTTAATAGGGAAAAAAATATCTAAAGTATTTGCATAGGAAGGAAAGGACCTGAACTTTCTTCTGACAATATTCACAGTCATCAGGCATCTTCATTTTGTCCTTGCAATTGTCAAGCAGTTTTGACACTTATTTTGCCATTTACCTTTGCAACAAAATGGCATCTTAGCTAGTTTCTCACATTTTTCAAAAATTTATGCTAATATTATCTATCTACCTATGAATACACACATACATGTACACATACATGTATCTGACACATTATTTACTAAGAACTAAGATAATTAGACTATTCAGTGGTCATTCAGCCACTGTGGGTATAGAAAGCCAGGTTTTCAACCTGATCATGTGTAAAGAAGTTGTATAAGATAGTTTTACGTTCAGCTGCTTTTCCTTCACCATAAGAACTGACAAGGTTCCAGACCAGATCTTCTTAAAATATTCATAATAAGATATGACTGTACAAAGCCCTTGTACACTGTATTTAACTTAGGGAGACAGAGAATGTATGTGCCTGAGGTTACTAAGTGCAGCATCTAATAACTGCATTCTATGCTGATTGCCCTGTTCAGAATAATGTGTAACTGAGGAAGCAAATGGATATGTTTTCTTGGTTTTGTTTTAAATTGAAACTTAGAAACCTTTAGGAGAGCCTGTAAGACCTTAATTGCTTTAAAATACTATTAAACATGTTAAAACTAAAACCTGAAAACATTTTATGTGAATTCTCTAAAAGCTTTTTTGATTCTATCACCATCAATCTGCAATGCAAGCTGTAGAAATAGCAATGCTACCCGAATCATACTACAGTTAGTATGCATTTGCTAATATAACTTATCAAGGATTCTAAATTCACATGACATAAATGTACAGTATTCAGTCTGATAAAGTTCATCAGGAGTTGTAAGTAAAACTGAACAAATGCATTATAGGTGCTTTCCATGCAGTGTTTTTCCTCGTCTCCTTAAAACATTTCACACTGAATGGTTTCCTGTGTGCTCTGTTGCAGATTTATTCTTCTCCTGATGCATGCGTGTAACTCCCCATTAATGTTAGTAGGAATGAGATTTACGTATGTGCACTGAGAGGAGAACAGACCCCATGGTATTTCATTCACCTATATAGGATTATAGCCTCTGAGGATAGATTTGATTTTTTTGTTGTTAGCAAAAAAGCAGCTTGACAAGTAGCTTTTTGATTGATAATACACTGGGAGTCATAATTTATATAATCTTACACCTGCTACTGAGCATAAAGGTCACTTTAAAGGTGTGAGTTGTGTGTGCTGGGGTAGAGCATAAACCAGAGGGTCAGTTTTCAGTGGTTACTGAGAGACGGAAAAAGAGACAAAACTCCTCACAATGCTGATAAAATTGGAAATTTCATTGCAAGCATTGTAATTAACAGCAAGTTTCCAGAACCTCACATTCTGAGCAAGTGTCATTCCCTAGGTTATTACAGAGGGAATTAGAGTGGCCTTTCACTGTCAAACTGATATATACCATTGGAACATTGCTCAAAAAAAAAGTACCATTCATGATGTCTTTTCAGGATTTAAACATCTGCTGAATTCCATCTCTTTCTATAATCTTCTGAAAATAGATACACATCTCCAAAGGTCTCTATCTGGGGCACTGAGTGGATACACTATTTCATCATTTTCCTGCTTTTTTAAAAAATTAGCTGTACTCCATATATAAGAACTCTCTTATACACAAAATCAGCAAGTCATTCTAGAAGCTTAAATAATTTTTGTGGGGAGACTGGCTTCATGAAATGCATTCTTCTGATAAATCACTGCATGCAGTCATCTTTCTAAAGAATCCTGCACATACACTGAGGAAAAATAAGAGAAAAAAGCTTACATACTAAAAAGTAGAAAGTTATTTGGTTTTATTATTGCTATATTTTTATCTTTTTTATTATTATTATTTTCTAATAGCCTTGAAAATGTGTAAGGAAGTGACTAATGTCTGTGCAAAGCATTATTTGTTACTGTATAGGACCCAAATTATTAACCTTCATCTGCTGCTTCTTCAAGAGGCAACTGTACTTTCAGGGTAGGGAGATATTCATCCTATGAGGTTTTTAGTCAAATGTTACCAGTATGTGTATAAACATATTTGCATTCTGTGATTCCGATCATATTGTCTTCGTGATTTGCTGTAATTATTAATTATACAATTGCATTGTTATTGTTAATTTCACTTCCTTTCATCTAGGAAAATATCTAAAGCCTAAAAAAAAAGCCAATAAGAGCTTTTTAATTGTATTTGGGCACTTTGATCAGCATTCTCCAAGCTCTGAATATATCCCAATCTTGAATGTGTTGGGTGAGTTTCACTTTATTATTAATGAATAGGTCTTTCAAGCCAATTTGAATTTCCAGTCCATGCTGGCAACTATCGAACTTCTCCATGTGACTGGATGACTGTAGTCTCTATTGATTTGAATCATTTGTTTGGGTCAAGAACAGAAACTTAGAATTTGGAAGTGATATTTACAACATGGAGTGTTCCTTGTCTCCTGTCATGAGAAAAGAATGTATTTCTCTTTTCAGGGTGGGGAAATGGTTACAAGAAATGACTTCTGACATTAATGGAACAGGGAAAAAATTCACTTTCCATGAAAATAACTGCTTTTAGGCCTAGCTTTGTCTTCATAGATCACTATGGTTTACAAATGACCTACAATAAATTAAGTAGACATCTCCATGATGTGGATGAAAGTCTTGACAACACTGATTAGTTGTGGCAATTATTTCAGAGATTTATGCAGTGTTTGCTAGAACCTTCCCTGTCTTTACCATTTTGCCTGCAACATCTTGTTATGACAAAAATAAAAACAAACAAAAATAACCAAGAACTAAATAGAATTCTGCAACATAGAGAAGAGCACTTATTTAACTCATGAGGGGATGAAAACCACTTTCCTCATAGATAAGCTATTTTAATGGCATTATATAAAGTTTATTTCAGTGTCTTCAAAAGTGGCAGTGACTGACATTATAGAAGATTCGTGCAGAACTGCAAATGAAACTAATCTGAAACAATATGGCAATATCTTTTGCTGATGTGTACACAGTTAAAATTTGAGTTGATATTATTCTACTTAGCTTACCTAAAGTTATTTGGTTTCCTTCACGATGTTAATTCAATCAAAATCTTGTTATAAACTTCTCTAACTGGCAAAAGCTTTTATGAATCATAGGCAATATTCACCAAACCTGCCATTATTTCCAACATTGCTGCTTATAGGAATCTAAACTTTACTGAAATTTGACAAAGGAAATGTAAATAGTGTAACATTATTATTTTAAAATGGTTTTTCCATACAAAATATCAGATATTTTTATTAATCATCATTAATCACTCAATAAAATGTCTAAATGGAGTACTATTTATCCGTATTTGTCATTTGGGATGTATATCCTTTTATAATAGCATATTTTTTCCTGCTACTGCATGTTCAGGGGAGGATACAATTGATTCAGGAGGGACCAGTGCAAATGTAACACCATATTTTATGGCTGAGAATAGTTTATGAGAGAAAGATTTCTGTGTCTTAGTGGTAGAGCTTGAAAGCCAGTTTTTAACACTAGAATTGCCAGTTCTCAGGATTATGATCCAAACCTTTGTTTATGATGTGAATTTATTATTCATTATGATAATGTAAAATAAAGAACAACAGCAACAACAAAACTACTTAGAGAATTGAATAATGACTTCATGCTTTCTAGTAAATAAAAAATGCTGCAATCATTAGCCAAGGTCAAAGTGACATAAATACATTGCAGATTCATCAGCTCAGTGAAGAAAATAACAATTTGAGATCATGGAGTAAGATGTAGCAATTGCTTAACAATTTAGCACTGTGTTAAGTTTACTTTCTAGCTCATGAATTTTTTGAAAGGACAGCTATATTGTTCTATGGTAATGATATTCCAAGCATCTCCCTTGGCAATATTTTTTTTAGCTGTCCTATAAAACACAATAGCGATCATATTCATTTGCCACAGCAGCAGATATCTGCCTACTGGTAAAAAAAAAATTTCCTTCCTATGAAAGATAAAGAATTTCTAAAAAATGAGAAAAAAAATAAAAGGAAATAGTTGATATAAAATGAAGTTCAAACACTGCAGAAAAATCACAGAATCACTGAGGTTGGAAGGGACCTCTTGGGATCATTTAGACTAAGACCCTTGCTCAAGCTATAAGCTAAAGCAAGTTGCTGAGGACTTTGTCCAGTTGTGCTTAGGATATCTCTACAGGTGGAGACCTCAGATCTCAGAGCAGTCTATCTATTCCAGTGATTGACTAGTCACAGTGAAGGGGAAAAAAAAAAAAAAAAAAATAAAATGAAAGAAAATAAAAATCTAGGGTTCAGGGAGGATTTTATCTGCTTTAATTTGTGCTCATTGCCTGTTGTCCTGTCACTTGGCACTATCGAGAAGAGTTGGACTGCCACTTATTCAGTCCCTCCAATCAAGTATTATACACATTGATAAAATCCTCCTCAGCTGCCTTTTCTCCAGGCTCAACAGTTCCAGTTCTCCCAGCCTCTCCTTACATGACATACTCCAGTCCCTTAATTACTTTTGTGTCTTTTAGCTCAACTCAGTCCTACATGTCTAGATCTATCTTGTACTGGTCTCCCCAGTACTGGACCCAGAAGTTCAGATGTGTCTCACCAGCGTTGTGTAAAGGGGAAGTGTCACCTCTCCTGACCTATGGGGAATGCTTTTCCCAATGCAAACTAGGATGCTGTTGGTGTTCTTTGCTGCAGCATCACTGAACATATATGACTCATGGTCAGCTTGGTGTCCACCAGGGGTTTCTAAGTCCTTCTCTGCAGAGCTGCTTTCCAGCTAATTGATCATCAGCATGTGCTGGTGCACTGGCTTATTCCTCCCCAAACTCAAGTCTTTCCATTTCCCATCCTTGAACTTCACATGGTTCCTGTCTGCCTGGTTCTCCAGCCTTTCCAGGTACCTCTGAATGGCAGCACACCAGTCTGGTCTATCTGCCACTCCTCTCAGTTTTGATTTATCTATGAACTTGATGAGGGAGCACTCTGACCCATCACTCAGATCATTAACAAAGAGGTTGAATTATACTAGCCCCAACATCAACCCCATGGTACACAACTACTGACTGGCTTCTAGTTAGGCTTTACAACATCAATTACAAGCCTCTGGGCACAGCTAATTAAGTCAGTTTTCAATCCATCTCATTGTCCACATCTGACCTGTACTGTGCCATCTCACATTTGAGGACCTTATGGCATACCTAACCCTTATGAAAAGCCTCACTAAAGTCAATCTGAGTAACACCTCTTACTCCCCTCATCCACCAAGCTAGTCACCTCATTGTGAAACTGTCAGGTTGATTTCACCTTCTTAATTCCATGCTGACTCCTCCCAATCACCTTCTGGTCCCTCATGTGCCCTGGAATTGGTTTCCAGGATTAGTTCCTGGAATTAGCTCCATTACTTTCAAACAGATTGAGGTAAGATCAACAAGAATATAGTTTTCTGTTTCTTCCTTCTTACCCTTCTTGAAGATGGAAGTGACATTTGTTTTCTTTCTATCCTCAGGAACCTTCCCCAGTCACCCTGATCTTTCAAAGATAAGAGTGGCCTCCTGATGACATCAACCAGGTCCTTTAGCACTCATGAGTGCATCCCATCAGTTTATATTGTGTGGTCCTTTGCTTCCAGTCTCCAAGTTTATGTTCTGCCCCAAGGGACAAATAAGTACAAAAGTAATTCTCAAATATAGAAGGCACATTTCTTGCTACTATGAATAAAATTACAGACCTAGCAGAAATGCAAGTTAATCTAATAGTTGTGGTTATATCTAGATGTAAACAAAATGGTTAAACAAAATGGGTTAAACCTAGGAAGACCTGAAAACTGCTGATACAGTTTTCCATGACTTTACTGAAAAGTAAACCTTGACATTTTTCAAAGGAGAAGATGGGATTTTAGCCAAGATTAGTAAGGTTGGTCTTTGCTTGGTAGTCACCTAGTCTTAAAAATTTCATGCCATCCAACAATATTAAGTGTTGGCACTGAATCTTAATAGCAATACCTTTTTTTACTGATTTATCTTATCATGCACCTCTTTACATATATTTTTCTATGCCTAGAATATTGTCCTTAAATCCATGTCTCGCACCACACGAAGTCATTTTAAGTATTTCTTTTCAAGTATTCCTTTTTGCTTGGTTTTACATCTAAAAAGAGAAATTGATGTCTTGTAAAAAGTACTGATTTCTTTTGCTGCTTTGCCAGCTGTGACCAGCAGAAGAGAGCAATATGTACTTGAATTTGGGAGATATTCCTTTATCTTTTTATATTATGCAATTATTCCTTTTTTTCAGAATTAAACACTGAAACAACACGTAAGTACAGAAGCCATACACTATTTTACATATATCAAAATGTAGAGCACGTCACAGAGTTTTTATGGAAAAAAAGAAAAACACAAAACCAGAAAAAAACAACCAACCAACCAACCATCCAGAAAACCAACAAACCAAAAAAACCCCAAAATGCCCACAAAAAAATCCCACCATATATCTACTAAGTTAAGTAGCTTTTTGCTTGTCAGAATAAATGAAAATACCTGAAAATAAGAAGCACATTGTATCAGAATGCAATTCAGCCCACATGTATACCTCACAGATAAAAGTCTTTATAAGAAAATGTCATGTGAATCTTCATTTGACTGGTCATGGTCATAATAGCATGGGACTCCCCAAGGAAACCAAAAGCCCTTTTGCCTTCACTATATCTTCAAGCACACATTACACCAAATGCAAAATGCAGTGACATCAACGGTCTATAAAAGTGTGACCTTCAAGTTGATGGATTTAGAGTAATAAAAGGCCTCAACAGCAGCTGATATACAAACACAAAAAGAAGTTGGAAGTATAATCCACTTTGGTGTATAATGATTAAGGAATTTAGTATTGTGTTTACAGATTCCACAAGCTTTGCCGTGCTAGTTTCACCTGAGAACACTTCTAACCTGAGAGGCAGAAAGAGGCTGGGGACTGTGAGTGTGGAATATTAGATTACTTGGGAATAAAATTAGGAATAAGGATGCTGTTGGAAAAGGAGCCACTGAAGGTAAGGTGCAGGGCAAAATATAAATATATATGTTTCTGAAAAAGTTATCAATTATGTATCTCAAATAAGATTTTTATGACAAATTTTCCCAATAGTAGGTTGTAGGGTTTTGAACTATTGTCTTGAAAATGTATTTCTAGATTAGAGATGCTGATCTTTTCATTGAAATAAAGTGAAGAAAACAGTTTAACTAAAGCAGTGAGACTATGAAGGAACAATGCTTCCAAAATGATCACCAGGCAGCAGTCCATCCATGCAACACCTTAATGAGCTCGATCAAGCACCCTGAAATGCAAAACTCGCCAAGAGAGGGCAGCAGCATTTTGAGTCGTGGGAACTTTCCTCCCTCCACTGAAGTCCAGAAAAGCCAAGGTACAAGCCCCTATTCACTTTTCAGATCTTCGCTAATTTGGGGCTGGAAATGAGAAAATAATCTAATGCTGTCAATATCTTAGAAAAATAAGTAATTGCTTCCACTGTCTAAGAATAGCAGGATTTGTCTGATTTTTTAGAAATGCTTCAAGTGAAGCCCAATTAAAAATCATAGAAAGTTTCAGAACTCATACATCTCACCAACAAAATGCTATAAATACTTATCTAGTAATTCCAAGTCAAGACAGTATGTCAACTATTAGCTAAAATTTAGAATTTATTGGATGAAGGTTTATTACCTTACTACATGGATGCCTCTCTCTCTGAATAGATAGAAATCAACAGTTTTACAAGCATTTTAAGTAACTACATACACAGATGTTTGTCAGGTATACATACAAAAATGCAATTACTTGTTGACTGTCAAATCTCCACTGCATATGACTCTAGTCACGCTTTCACTCTTTTGCATTCACAAGATTTCTAAATTTAAAGTTATTTGCTTACAGGGGATAAATTCCTACAGTTCTGCTAACATACCATGATTTTCCAAACCTTTCATCTATCTATAAAAATTCTTACGTAATCACCACCTTCGCAGTCTCTAAGCGGCCTAATGACTCCTTGTTCTGCCAGGTTTGCACTCAGAGCTTTTTATTGCCACTCTTTAGAAAGGTGTTTGAACTGTGGCAGGTAGGACAATCCAAAGAAAGATCTCATTTCAAAGTATTCTGAAGGGAATAGCTAGTAAAAAAGAGCAGTGATTGATGCAATAGAAAACATAAGAAGATTTTTTTTTTTTTTTTTTTTTTTCCCCACAAA
>NDXB01000019.1:10853-22362 GCA_002631895.1 Agapornis roseicollis
TTTTTTTTTTTTTTTTTTTTTTTAATCCGTTTACATTTAGTGTAACTATGGACTGCAAGTTATGTACTGTCAGGTGTTAACACTTCAGAATTTTACAGAAGGAGCTAAATTTGCATATATTCATTAAGAATATTCATTTATAACCCAGTAATTAATTCCTAAGGTTCATGTCCCTAGTTTAAGCAAGTCTAAGACTGCTCACTGTAACACTAAGCTTTAGGCATCTGGCCTTTGTATCAGAATTCACAGCTTTGCTGTAGGTATGTAACTGTGGATTCAGAGTTAAGGTTCTTCAAATCTATAGATTGAAGAAGCTATTTAAATTGAAAACTAATTGGAAACATGAAATTCTGTAGTGCTTTTAGATAGTTTACCCTGATGTTTTACCCATAACTTTGGATTTAAACTCTTTGAATCAAAAAAACATTCATTCCAGTTTATAACCCTGATCAGAGTAAATGGTCTGTCTTTAACTTCAGTGTCTAGAACTATTCATCCAGTAGGTTCAATACCCTCTGCTAAAGAAGATTCCAACCTGAAATGGCATGGTATATCCTTACAGTCAGTCAATATATTAACCCAGAGCAGGACCGCCTAAAGCTTAAGCCTCTTTTTTAATGAGTATTATTTACCCAGAAGGAGAGGTGCTTATTGGGAAATTCTGTTGTGCAGTTCATGTCTGAGGGGTTGTCATTTCACTGACTTTCCAGTGAGTTTAGAAGTCAAAATGAGCTTCTCTGATTTATTTTTTTTTTCCCTGCCTTCAGGTTATTCAGTGTACAACTATTATCTTTACAAGCTTTCAGATACTCCTGGTTTTCTTTTTTCAATTAAAACTAATGGTTCCTGTTTAAGTAAAAAGAAATATAACTGTATCTTTTTAGAAAGCTCTGTTCAGAAATTATTACAGGATGAAAGGGTGTGGATGCAGATATTACTTCAGAGTAATGTACTTTAATAAGGGAAAAGGACCTGTACACTTCATCTGTAGTGTTACAGTTTCTTCTTTTTGAGATCCAGTTTAGTGATACCTTCTGCTTCTCAGCAAAAAATAGAAAGTAAAGAGAATGAGTAACTGTTAAAGTAATACGATGAGAAGTGAGTTTATGTCTACAATGTAGGCATGAACTCTTGATGGGTGTATTGAAAATAGTTGGATGTGTGTGACCAAGTATTGGTAAATATCCTGTGGGCTTCCAAATGGCAAACATCTCAGACATGAGGTTATTTAGAAGTTATAGAAAATTATAGAGGTTAAAATTACAGAAAATGTACCTTAAAAAGGCTTATGGAAAAAGCAAAGCTATTGGTTATGTGCCCAAGGAAAAGAGAGGACAACAATATTTTGTAAGTCCTTTGTTACTACTTCTTTGATTTGAAAAAGCCTTAAACTCCTCTCAAAATAAAACCTAGCTGTCTTTTTTAAGGTGCACTATCTTGATAGGTGGGTCTAGTTTCATGCATTTGAAGGTAATATTTTTATTTGGTATGAATAAGCTTTTAAGTCTATCTGCAAAGTAGAGTTTAGGTTATTTTCCTTCCACCTCATATTATTTCTATGCAGAAACAAAAGTATTCTCATTATTTTTCTAGCATCTGTGCCAATCATGTGGAACTTTCTACAAGCTTCATGATCAGTTAAAATAAGTGTCTTTTCTAAATCTCTCTAAATCTTGTACTATTCTATATCAAAGCAAAACGTAGTTTAATTAAATTCTTAAATAACAGTTTTCTTAGCTGACAGTTATAGACAAAACCAGGCAGCTTCTTAAAGTTGTTTTGTATACTACCACCAGGTATAAATTTTGGAAGAAAAAATACAGACATTTGTCTTGTAAAATTTACTAATCATTCTCCTTTTCATAGGAGGAATATATCCATTTGACAGCTAGGTTTCATCTTGGAAACCAGCTTAGGCACCAAAGCCCTCAGGAGGCCAGGGCTTCTGCATGTGTGTCTTTTGCTTCCTGCTTCCTCTAACAGCTGAGTTTGGAGAGTAACCTACTTTAAAGTCATGTAGATTTATCTTTCCAAACTTGCTCTGGAGTAGAGGCAATTACTATAAAATTGAAAGCTGCCTTTACCTATAAAAGCATGATACTGTTCCTAGGTTGTTTTCCCACACTTAATTTTTACTTCTTTTATTCTCCCGATCTTCTCTAAACTCTTTAGAGTCAGAGATGTTAAATGACTTATTTGGCAAGATGGACAGCTTTGAGGATACATTCAGCAAGCCTGTGAAGTCCAGTGGAACTCTTCTGCTGTTGCCGCATGCTCTCAATACAGTGGAAAAATGTGAAACAACCACTGGTACAGCACAAGGAGAGGGAGATGTTCCTTCTGAGCAGCCTAATAGAAGGAAGGCTGTCATTTCACAGGAAGTGGAAACAACTAGGTGGACTGAAAAAAGCCACTCTGTTGAAATAAAGGATTGTTTACTCCAAAACACAGATGGAGATACAGGGGATGGTAAAGATGGCTATTTAATAGGACACAAGGAACTGGAGTCACTTAGGATCACAGGAGATAGGCAAGATTGTAGAGCATGTAAGTCAACTGAGAATGAGAATCCTGTGAGAGAAATGCACTCATCATCCAGCCAGTGGTCTCAACTGAATTTATCTGATCTTGATGTAACTCACTTGGAAATGTCCATATGTAACTCTTCACCTTCTGACTTATGTAGAGAGAAAAATTTAGAAGAGAAGACAGTAGTAATGACCAAGGATGATGCTGTGGAAACATCTTTACTGGATACTTCAGACTTGATAAAAGCACAAAAGCTGTTGAGTGTCAATTTGTCAGAAAAGTGCTATGAAGTGAAAAATTCTGAAAACAGCCCTTCATCAGAAATAACTCCACTAAAATCTGTGCCTCTGAGTGTTCAAGATCCAAAGTTAGTAAAAGGATGTGCAGCTGAGAAGGTTTCCAAAATGGGCTTCTTAAACTGTAATTCTTTATTAATCGAAAGTACAAATGTCACAGAATATTCTGTAGTCTACAACGGCAGCTTTTCCAAGCATTTGAAAGCAACTTCTAAATCTGTCATAACTGATATTCTGTCTCACCCACTTGTATGTAGTGCTACATCTCCAAATAATGGCAATGACCTACATTTAATAAATAATGAAAGAACTACAGAGTCTGGCTTGAAAAGCAGCCTGAATATGTTATCCAGCTTAAGAAAGAGATCCAAGAGATTCATGTATACAATAAATAATACGTTACTGTATCAAGAAGAAGAAGTAGAGAAAGAAGTAACCTCTGAATCACCTATTCATCCTGTATTACGACATTCAGAATCTGATTCGTATGAATTTCACAGATGTCATGTGGCCAGTGTTGATGAGCAAGGTATATTATTAAGCTTTTCATCATTTGTGGAGGCTTCTTTATTTATTAAGAACATTTTATTTAAATGTTTCAGATAAAATCATGTAAAATCTTGTGTTTGTGATAAAGTAGTTCTACAACTGGGAATCATTATACAGAACTAGTCCATTTATAGTAATAGTGACAGAATAGCATTATTTTCACATAGGCTGATGCTAATTTTCTGCTTTATTCTCAGCTTACTTTCTGGAATGGAAACTTCCAACCTGAGCCATTGTTCTAATTGACAAGCTTTATCTTTGTCAGTGCTGTTTAGATATCCATAGTGTTAAGGGCTATCCTGACTGAGTTGATAACTTCTGAGAGAACAGAAAGAATAGTCAAGTTGTACTGTTATTTTTCTAAAATTAGAGGATTTAAGACTCTGCATCTGTTTTTTCAGAAACATGAAATATTTAAAAAACCCTATTTTTAAAAGCTGGTGTTGTCACTAGAAGAGTGACTTTAATGTTAGGAGTTGAAGTATGTCTCTTTAAAGTCTGAAATAAAAACTTACGTTGAGACACAAGGAATGGAAGCCCATCTCTTCAAATTTCATTACAACTGAAAACCGAGGGTTTATTTCATACATATATATGTATATTTAACTAATAGTTAACTGCACACTTGTTTCTGGCTATTAGAACATAAGTAGATTAAATAGATCTCCAGTCTTGTCAAGGTATTTACATTTGAAAACAAAAGTGATGTTTATGGTACCAGTTTTAAGCATATGTAGAAATGATCTGATTTTACATTTATTTGAATAAATAAGAACTTCTTTATTAACAGGGGTTTTTTCCTTTAATGTCTTCTCTTGTAGACTGCTTGCTTCTTGCTGAGAAAAAGTGTTTGCAATCGAATATCAAGGAAAATAAATTTGGCACTTGTACTTTAAAAATGGATATAATGGATAACTCATCTGGTAATTCCTTCAATGATAGGCTGAAGCAACAAGACCCTAGAGACTTAAGGGAAAATGCAAGAAAGGGCCAACCTGCTACATCATTAAAAAGCTTAGATATATCTAATACATGCAAAGAAGACGTAACAAATTCTTTAAGTAGTGAAATAACTTCAAATATAAAACGTAAAGTTCTAGCTTCAGGATGCGTAATGGCGAGAAAGCATTCCAAATTGTTCCCTAAAGGCTGTTGCTCACAGAAAGGCAAGAAAGATAAGTCTGTGGGTGCTAATGTGGACAATGGAGGTTCTGTACCTTGGAGCCTGAAAGAAAAACTTGCATGGTCTTCCCCCAAGAATAATGAACACTTGATTGATACTCATCATGACACTACACCGGTGACAGACAGTAGTTTCAATAATACTTTGAGCCAGATCAACATTGGCATAAATGGAGTCAGTAGTGATTGTTGTAATGAAGTATCAACTGATAAAAGGCTTGCTACAGACCAGTGGTCAGCACAGAAGGGCTGTACAGAAGCACTTGGACCTCTGGGTGTAAACTGCTCAGAAAATTATAGTACTGGATTAAAACAAGAGGAGAAAACAGATGTGTTTGCCTCATCAGATGTTACAGTCAACAATGAAAAGCCAAAGTCGACTGAAAACAGTGAAAGCCCTCAAACAACTGATTTCACTAATGTAGCTGTAGAGATCACTAAAGAATCCATAGATTGCATAGATGACAATTCTTTAAATGAAGCAATTTCTGAAGAAGATAAACAAGTAACACCTATGTATTCCAGCAAAAAGCCAATTGGGAACCTAAAGTATAAAGGGAAATTGTCAGGAAGTCTTGATGCATGCAATTTGAACCTGGGCTTTGGTGGCTTTCAGACTGCTTCCAACAAGCAGATTAAGTTCTCTGATGTCAGTATAGCAAAAGGCAGAATGCTGTTTAAAGATATTGAAAATGATTGCTTTGAAGCCTATTCTATGGAAAGAGTCAGAAACTTTTCAAATCAAGATAAAAAGGAGAGTATGTTTTTCTCAGATTCAGAAAGCAACTTGGCCAGTAGTTTATCTGATTCTCTAGATTCACAGACAAATTTTCTTAAGCCCAGACATACACAGTTTACTCCACACAAAATTGGCTTTTGTAAAAGCTTTCCTAGAAGCCCACAATTCTTGCAAGAAACAAAACAAACCTTGACACCAAGCCAAGAAGCTGAAATTGCTGAACTTTCTAGTATCCTGGAAGAAACAGGTAGTCAGTTTGAATTTACACAGTTTAGAAAGCAGAGTAGTGTGATACAAAGTCATGCCTTTCAACATTTTGGAACTGTAGAAACATGTGGAAGAAAAAATATGGAAAATAATTCAGAAAAAAGAAAACATGCTGGGTTTTGTAGCACTTTAAAAACCGAAAATCAGGTAAAAACTGATAAGTATTGTATGAAGCAGGAAGACACAAACGAAGACTCTGATGTCATGGAATACAGAAAAGAAAATGCAGTGGTTTTTCATAAAAATGACAAAAAGGTTACTTTTTCTAATGTAGACAGAAATGAAAGTAGACTATCTAATGAGAGCTTCCCAGTAGCTAAAGGGGACAGCTTTTCTCATTTTGTAGGCTTTAGTTCAGCTGCAGGAAAAAAAATAAATATTTCTAAGGCAGCTTTGAACAGATCTGCAGAGCTCTCCAGGGACTTGGATGATGATAACTATTTGTTTAAATCTTCTAAAACTAGTACTAGATGTCACCATTTAAATAGTCGTATGTCTTCTAACTGTGATTTTGTCAGATATGTGGCAAAAGAAAATGAAGGAAAAATGGTTTGTGTTTCAGATTTCAAAACCATAGATGCTATTTCCCAACCAGGTTCTGTTTCCCACCATGCACAGAAAAAAAATGAGGAAAATATTAGTACACTGTTTAACGAAAATGTGGAAAATCAGACAAAAAGATCAATAAAATATAATGAAAATGCTCATTTCAGCAGTACTAACGCTATCAGCAGCAGCGTATCATTCATTAAAAACCATAACCATAAAACTTCCAAACAATTTTTGAATCACGGAGATTGCCAAGTTGAAGGCGGTTTGCAAGAAGACTCATTAGATGTAACATGTATCGGAGATGCTATTACTGGTGCAGAAGAACAAAGTTTAAGTATAGTGGATGAAATGAAAAACCAGTCCCCTAATCATAAAGAAGACAGAAAGGAAAATGAATTCTTGTCACCAAAATGTCAAAGTCCAGGTGGTGGTGAGAAATCTGTTTCTGTTGCAGCTTTGGATAATTCTCTACACTTGATCAATGTACAATGTGCAGAAAAAGATGTAAATGTTCTGGACAAGTCTCATAAATTAAAGGCAAATCATAAAATTATGGAGGAAGACACCACCCATGATAAGATCCTGTTAGAGAATGAAAGCAGAATAAAAGTAGGTTCTTACCATCATCAAGTACCTGTTGATCAAGAGGTAGATGTTGAAAAAAATGAAGTGAACAGGAGTTATGTGACTGGATTTCATACTGCTAGTGGCAAAAAAATAACAGTTGCTGATGGGTTTTTAGCTAAAGCTGAACAGTTTTTTGCTGAAAATGTTGATGTAAGTAAGGAACATAATGACTGTTTTGAAAACCCCATAAGAAAAAGGAAATGTGGTAAAAACTGTGTCAAAAACTGGGATGTATGTATTGAAAGCACTGTTCAGTGTGACCCAGATAAACTTAATAAAAACCTTGTTCTTGAAGAACCTGGAAATAAATTTAAGCAGGCAGTAGAGAGCAGTCCCATTAAACAGGCTGTGCTTCTTGATACTGTTAAAATAGATACTTCTTTTAAGCTGGGTGAAAGAAGTTTGCTAACTTCATATACGTGTGAAAAAGCTGATGTCCATCCCGAAAAGTTAGAATTGGAATTGCTTCCTGAACAGGAGAAGGATGCTTTGAGTAGAGCTTGTTTGTCTGAAGATGAAAAACTGTTTGTAGAGGGAGAGATGGAATATTCGCCAAAAAAGAGGGATGATTCAGAAAAAATGCATGATTCTCCTGTGCACTCTGCTGCATCTCTGGATTTAATGAAGATATCAAATGACCTTGAAGATAATCTTGTGCCTGGAGATACAAAAGATACTTTATTTGCTGAGGATAGAAACAGTGTATGTGATCAATCCCTCCTCTTAACTTTGAAAAGTAACTGCTCTCATTTGAGCTGTGACAGGACAGAATTTGACTTAGAACATTTAAATGAGCTTTGTGCTGATACAAATGGCTCCATGAACATCACAGTTAATGCTTGTCAAAACCAGTCACTAGTCAGTCTTCCTGAAGATGAAACTAATTTAGCTGGGTTAAAAGAAACAGCACTTGGTGTTGAGAATCAGAGGAGTGATCTGAAACAAATTGTGTTTAGTACAGCAAAAGGTAAAGCAGTTCCTGTTTCAGAAAGTGCATTAGCAAGAGTCAGAGAAATACTTCGAGACAACTACAGTGAATCTGTGAAATATGAGACTAATTTGAGAACCACTCAAACAAAAATTGCTGGAAATACATCTGCCATCATTCATGCCGAGTGCCCGAATTCCTTTAAGTTTTTAAATGATGCAGGAAGTGAAGAGATTAATTCATCTACATCCTATTTTATTAAAGTAAATGCAAGTGATAGTGAAAGTCATCACCAGAATATAAACACATCTGCAGATGCAAAGCCCGTTTCAAATTCTCAGATGCGAAGCTTGTCTATTCCAGATAAGCAGATAAAGGAGTCAGATTCTTCTACAAGCAGTTGTGGATTTTTCAGCACAGCAAGTGGTAAGCCTGTACAACTATCAGAAGAGTCACTCAGGAAAGCCCGGCAGCTCTTTTTTGAAATGGAAGGGAATCAGTCATCTCATGTACAAGAAGCATTTTTAGTTGATGAAAGTGTTGAGAAGTCTGAAATGCACACTGAAGTAGTTCCTAGGAAAATGCAGGTAATGTTACCAAGAGGGGAAGAAATTGCCAGCACTGAATTGATTTCAGGTCCTGCTTTTGGGTTCAGCACTGTAAGTGGAAAGCAGGTAAAAGATTCCAAAAATGTCTATCAAAAACCAAAGGCAATTTCAAAAGAATGTGATGACTTTTTGAGCAGCGGGCTTTGCATTACAGATCAACTCAGTTCAATTAAAGAGAGTGGTCAACATGTAGAAACTGTAACTGATAAAGCGATCTCAGAATCCAAAATCAAAAAAAGCTGCAATGAAGACTTTGATGTAGAAAGCATCTACCTTGAGGAAATGAAGTCTTTTCCAGGCACTCACTGTGTCAAAATGCCTGAGTATGTACCACATAGTAAGAAAAACAAGCAGTTAACGTTTAAAAATAACTTTCAGCAAGAGGAGACTAGAGTTTTTGGAAAAGGTCAGCTGAACCTGGGGATGAAAACAGAGTCTGAAGCAGTTTCACTCAGCATTACTGCTAAAGCAGAAAGGAATATTAATCTTCTCCAAACTCCAAATAGTTATTTGGAAATGGAGGCTGTAGAAAGCGCAAGAGCTTTTATGGAAGACGATCTTTCGAGTTCTGGAGCACAAACTGATGCCACACAGTCCTTCAGTGGCCAACTGGATAAAAAGTTTCAAAGTAAGACCTTTGGGAAGAGGCACTTTGAAGAAGAAAACTCACTCGGTAGGTCTTTGTCTTATATATTTATATATTTATGTTTATATATTTATATATTTTATTTAGTGTGAGGTGTCCCTGCCCATGGCAGGGGGTTAGAACTGGGTGATTTTAAGGTCCTTTCCAACCGTAACTATTCTATGATTCTATATGCTCAATTCCATATTTCTGCAGAGTGGGTTGTTTGAGGGTGGTTTTTAAATGTCACATTTATTTTTAGGTCATACAGAAATTGAAGTTCTTTCTCTAGTGTCAATGACAAAAATAATTCTTGTTGCAGGCAGAGTTCATTCACTTGCTGCAGCTCATCCACTCTTTAGAGCCTTAAATGCACAGTGCAAGCTGAATTTGTGATTAGTAGTTGAAGATGTGCAGGTTTTGCCGGTTTATCACAAAGTAATGGAAGAAAATTACTGCTACTTTTCTCTCTGAACAGACTTTTTTTTTTTTCTCTCTACACAAATCTAGTCGTTTTTCAGGTTTTTCATTGCAAAATAAGCAGCAGTGTTTCCATTGTCACCTTTTTGTGCCTTGTAGGTAAGGAAATGGTTTCACTTGTATCACGATTGTCAATCTGATATGAAAAATAGTTGTTGATCTAAAGGCACAGTTTACCATCTAAAAGTGATCTGTCTCAGGGCTGAAGTGTTGGTACTTGCACAGTCACCCAGACCTGGTCAGAGACATGGGCTGGCTGCAGACTCTTAATGAAATAGTAAATTGCACCAGAGTTGATGCCCAGCTACACCAGTTCAGGTATGAAGGTTGGGCAGCCCAGTGTGGCAAAGTGGGCAGGCGTGAAAAGGCAGGTAAGTCTCTCTCAGCCCAACTTGTAACAGCTGTGTCACAGTTGAATCATATCCTCAGTTATAGCTTCTGTAAAAGATGTGTTACACAACTTTTTAGAATCCTGGATGGACTCTTAAGTACTTAAAGTATAAAAAAGATGCAGGTGAACTGTGCTGCTGGAGTCCACTGCAGTGCACTTTGAAGCAGACTGTCCTGAGTATGTTTGATAACTTAAGGCTCACAAATTTTGATTTGGATGGAGCAGACTTACTGACCACAAAAGATCCTGCAAGGGACTTCATTATATGAAGTCTTGAAATCATTCTCAGTAACGCATACACAGTCATTCTTACAGAAGAAGCTTTTGCGTGTTACAGTGAAGTATCTTGGTGTTCAAAAAGGCTGTTTAATAGAGACATGATCTGAAAACTTGCTAGTCCTGATTGCTCTGAGTTCTTTAATGTTTTATTTAGCAATTATAGTTAAGTTATACAGTATTGGTAAGAAGTTGAACTTAAAGGACCATCACTTTTAACAAAATCTGTGGTTTTATTCTAGGAGAACCTCCAATTAAAAGACAGCTACTGCTTGAGTTTAACAAAACACAGAATTACCCCAGATACTTGAAAGCTTCAAAAAGCACCCCTGATGGTAACTTTAGTCTCCTTGTGTTCTAAGCGGTAATCTGATACTGGTTGTCATCCTGGAATTCTTCAATTTACAGTAAAATTATGCATAATAAGATTGCTTAACTTCTGCTTTTATCAGTATAGTCATGGAAATCTAGGGAAGCTGCTATGGTGATGTCTCTGCTAAATTGAAAATCACACGATTAACGGTATGCCTTCTTGTGTAGAATGTAAATATATTACAGTATACTACTTCTGCAAGAGTTCTGGTTTACAGCTCAGTTTATCCAGTTTCTCCCAAATCTCTTCTCTTCTAAATCTCACAAATTCTAGTCTCACAAGGCAGAATATGTTTTATTGATCTGTAATTGCTCAGTTAAAAACTGTATCCACAAGAAAATGAGAAGTTATTGGTAATTTCATCATATAATAATTTGTGAACAATAAATTTATTGATTTACTCTGTTACAGATGCTTTTAATATTTTATGCAAGTAATATGGAGGCTTTTGAAATCAAGTGAAGTCAAGGTTTTAAAGTTGGAGTTGATGCTTTATGTGAAACTAGTTAGTGATTAGGATATTTGGATAATATGATTTTGGCTACAGGCTTTGGTTATGGGATATGCTGGGTTCTTTAAGGAACTTGCTCTTTCTAAGCACTGCATGCTCTCACCTAGAATTCAGTAGCAGGATTCATCAGATATATTGGTTTAACCAGTATATTGGTTTCTGGATGCTGTTCTACATCTGTTCTAAACATAAACCCTGTGATCTAAAGTTTTAAATGGAATTAGTATCTACCAGAGAATAATTTTGTACCCTTCATATGTAAATATTATCCTACTGTGCAGCCGGATTGTTTATTCTTTGGTGCAACAACTGAAAACAATTCTGATCTCCAGTACAGTCTTGCCTCTGACTTCTAGAACATGTGACATCTTGTATCTGTGACTTGTCATGTGAACTTCATCCTTGCAGCCCAAGGATGTAGCACAAATGAGTTTAAATTCCAGGCAGACATGATTTAAATATGTTGATAATTCTAAGGTAAACATGCCCTTCAATGATGGGAGGAGGTTTTTGTGCAAATGGGCACAAAATCTCTTGTAACTTTTTAAAAAAAAAAAAAAAAAAAATCGGCAAAAA
>NDXB01000019.1:28749-44001 GCA_002631895.1 Agapornis roseicollis
AAAAAAAAAAAAAAAACAACCCACAAGGAACTGCTGTTTTTTCAATTAACAAACTGAATGTGGTTTGATGAGATCCAATATGTGCTAAAGCAAGTACAAAGGAGAAGATAGGACTGTGCAGCAAAGAGAAAGGTAAGGGATCACTTTCAGCAGCACTGACCTCTTTGGCTTACCTTATATTCCTTCTAATTAGGCAAGGCTGTGAACAAGACTGGAGTCCTGTGGGACCATTTCAGGCAGAAAAAGTTTAAGACTATCTTGAGAAGAGCATTACAGAGAGAAGAACAGACAGTTCTCTCTATAATGTTCTTATATGTTCTTGTTCTTCTCTGTATAATGTTCTCTATAATGTTCTTGAGAAGAACATTATAGAGAGAACAGACAGTACAGTTGATGTGGAAAAGCAAATTGGGTAGAGACTAGAACGTAGTTCTGGTGTATTTTTAATTATTGAGTTTGATGGTTCATATCTTAGAATCATAGAATAGTTAGGGTTGGAATGGACCTTAAGATCATCTAGTTCCAACTCCCCTGCCATAAGTAGGAACACCTCACACTAAACTATGTCACCCAATGCTTCATCCAATCTCGCCTTGAACACTGCCAGGGATGGAGCACTCACAACCTCCCTGGCCAACCCATTCCAGCATCTCACCACCCTAACAGGAAAGAATTTCTTCCTTATATCCAATCTAAACCTCTCCTGTTTAAGTTTGAACCCATTACCCCTTGTTCTATCACTACAGTCCCTAATGAAGAGTGCCTCCGCAGCATTCCTGTAGGCCCCCTTCAGATACTGGAAGGCTGCTATGAGGTCTCCATGCAGTCCTCTCTCCCCCAGGCTCCACAGCCCCAACTCTCTCAGCCTGTCTTCGTATGGGAGACGCTCCAGTCCCCTGATCATCCTCGTGGCCCCCCCTGGACTTGTTCCACCAGCTCCATGTCCTTTTTATGTTGAGGACACCAGAACTGCACACAATACTCCAAGTGAGGTCTCACGAGAGCAGAGTAGAGGGGCAGGATCACCTCCTTTAACCTGCTGGTCACGCTCCTTTTGATGCAGCCCAGGATACGGTTGCTTTCTGGGCTGCAAGCGCACACTGCAGTTGGCTCATGTTCATGTTCTCATGGACCACCACCCCCAAGTCCTGCTCTGAATCTCCTCTTTGCCCAACCTGTAGCTGTGCCTGGGATTGCTCCAACCCAGGTGTAGGACCTTGCACTTGGCATGGTTAAACTTCATGGGGTTGGCATCAGCCCACCTCACAAGCGTGTCAAGGTCCCTCTGGATGGCATTCCTTCCCTCCAGTGTATCCACCCAACCACACAGCTTGGTGTCATCAGCAAACTTGCTGAGGGCGCACTCAATCCCACTGTCCATGTCAGCGACAAGGATGTTGAATAAGGCTGTTCCCAAATATATGTGCCAGTGGAATCCGGCTATCTTGTAAATTATGTCATTGATACGTATTAGTATAAGCTTTGGTTTCTTCAGCTGTTGAATCATCCATTTTTGATTACTCATTCATTCTGTCTGTGTATCTTTAAAGTGAAGATTTACCAACTAATGCTGTGGGGTTTTGCCTTCTACCTATTACACTGAAAGAGCTTATGACCTATTGCTTGTTCATTTTTTAAAAGCATTTTTACTTAACAGTGAATATTAGAATGAAGTTAAATGAAGTTAAAAATTTTGAAAGTCTGGGTTTGATTTTTTTTTGTTTGCTTTTTGAATCTTCTTACTTCAGTGGATGGAAAAGACATCAGCTGGTTCATATGTATTTCGTAACAGCCGAGCTGAAGAAAGGGAAGCTGCCAAGCATGCAGAGGGTCAACAAAAGAAACTGGAAGCTCTGTTTGCAAAAATCCAAGCAGAATATGAAAGGCATGAAGGTAAAGTTGTCATTATTTCGTAACATGTATCAAGAACACAAAAACTTCAGTGTTTATGGAAGAGTTTAAAGAAACTGGCAAAACTGATGTGGTGATAAGCAGAGATGGGGTGCTAGGTTGGTTTGTTCTTGTTGGGTTTGTGTTGTGTTGTTTTAGGTTTTTTACTTCCTACGTATCAAGACCTTCAAGTACAAACCAGTTATCTACTCATTTGCTTGGCTTCTCAGTTCTCTGGGAAACTCTTATCTGGAAAACTCTTCCTGAATGTGCTGGTAGCCAGGCTACTAAAAAATTACCATTGAGATGATGCTTAGGGAAGCGCTACAAAATTATAGAACTGTTAATTCCATTCTCTTCAAAGACCTGACACCATAATATTTCACCAAGAGGTGGACGCTGCTTAGAATGTATCTCAGTAGACCTGAACACTCAAGACTGAACATCTTGCCTTACAAATATTGTGGGACTGTGAAAATACTGAGGTCAGTGAAACCACTAAAAGGGATAGAAACCCTGGTGACACAGAACACAGAGAAGGCTGAGGTACTGAATGCCTTGTTCATCTCAGCCTTAACAAGCAATGCCAGCCTTCAGCAATCCCAGGCCCTAGAAACCAGGGCAAAGTCTGAAGCAAGAGCAACATACGCTTGGTGGAAGAGGATCAAGTTAGGGAATGCTTACCTAAACTGGAAATATCTGAGTCTGTTGGTGATAGGATGAACCCACAAGTGCTGAAGGAGCTAGCTAATGTCTTTGTGAGGCTGCTGTGATCATGGTGATCGGTAGAGGTGCCTGAGGACTGGAGGAAGGCAAAGGTGTCTCCTGTCTTCAAAAAGGACAGGAAGAAGGACCCAGAGAACTAATTACAAGCTAGCCAGGCTTACCTTGATACCCAAGAAGGTGATGGAACAACTAATCGTGGAAACCATTTCCAGGCATATAAAGGACAGTAAGATGATAGGGAGTAATTAGTGCCGATTTACCAAGGGGAAGCCATGTTTAACGAACCTGATAATCTTCTCTGATGAAATGACTGGCTTGGGTAGATAAAAGGCAAGAGCAGTGCATGTTGTCTGCCTTGACTTTAGTAAGGCTTTTGACAATGCCTTCCTTACAATCCTTATAGAGATGCTGATGACACATGAGCTGGATGAGCAGTCAGGTGGTTTGAAGACTGGCTGAACGGTTGGGCCTAGAGGATGGTGATTGGTGGCATATAGTCTGTTTGGAGGCCAGTAACTAGCAGTGTACTCCACGCATCAATGCTTGGTCCAGTCCTGTTTTACCATCTTCATTAATGAATGATCTGGGCAGAGTGACCTCTCAGCAGGTTTGTGATGATACAAAATTAGGACTGATACAATAGAGGATTGTGCTGCCATCCAGAGGGACCTCAATAGGCTGGAGAAATGGGCTGACAAGAACATTGTGAAGTTCAACAAAGGGAAGTGCAAATCTTGCACCTGGGTAGGAACAGTCCCATGCACTAGTACATGCTTGGGACCACCCAGCTGGAAAGAGCTTTCTGGAAAAGGTCCTGGAGGTCCTGGTAACAAATTGTAGAGTGTTTCTAGAAGGTCTACGGAGTTGATCCTTCCCCTCTGTTTAGCATTGGTAAGGCTGTATGTGGAGTGCTGTGTCCAGTTCTGGGCTCCCTAGCACAAGAAAGATGTGGACATGTTTGGAAAGCCAAAGGGCCATGAAGATGCATAAGGGGTTAGATTATCTGACATAAGAGGAAATGTTGAGAGAGATACTTCTGTTCAGCCTAGAGAAGAGAAGGCTCAGGGACACCTGATCTATGACATAAATACCTGAAGGGCGAGTGCTGAAGATGGAGCCAGACTTTCCCAGTGTTGCCTAGTGGCAGGACCAGAGGCAATGGGTGTAAACTGGAACAGGAGGTTCCCTCTGGACATCAGGAAGCCCTTTTTCACTGTAGGATTACCAACAGCGTTGCCTGCAGAGGCTGTGAAATCTTCATTCTTGGAGATATGCGAAAGCTTACTGGATGTGGTCTTGGTCAGTGACCCTGTATGTGACCCTACTTGAGCAGGAGGGTTGGCCAAGATGACCTCCAGAGATCCCTTCCAACTTCAGCCATTTTCCTGATTCCGTAACAGGATGACACTGTGTCAGTGATTTCTAGCAGTAGTTTCAGGTCTGCTGTTGCCGTAAATGCTGTCACTTGGCTGCTGATAGCTGTAGCTTCATGAAACTCACTGCTGTAACAGAAAGTGCTTGCTTCCTCTTAGGTTTGACTCAGCTAAACTGGAATGAGGAAGGAAGGGTATTAGGATTCTTGCCACACTGATCATGGATTCCAACAGTCTTGATACTCTGGTCTGTGTTTTTGGGAGGACTTTTTATTGGTTTTGGTTCAGTGGAGCTCTGTGGGTGGTGTGTTAAATTTTTTTTGTTGCTGTTGATTCAGTTTCTTGTTGGTTTTCTATCCAGAAGCAGATAGGATTCCATCACTAACAGTAACCTGTGCAGTTCAAATTTCATATGGTCATGTCTACAACCCAGATAGCCACTTGCTTTCCATAAATCTTTCTCATGCTGAACACCAAGAAGTTCTCTGCTTTCTCAGCATAGAGTCCCTCATAAGTAACAATGCCAGATCTTGGTGTCTTTGAGGCTTTTCTGCTGTATGAGAAGAACGGGAAGTGACAGACATACAGAAAATGTGGTCAACTATTGATGAAATTTCATAGCAGCCCCCCAAGTCTACCACCCTCTCCTGAGTGCAGACACTGATACTGGCTTCCCCAAAGTTTGTATAAAAATTCTGATCGATGTTGTATTTGAATGAATGAGATTTTTTCTGTTTGCGTTTGCTGAATGTGTATACACACATGTATCAGTTCCTGTATAGAAGTGGTTTGTATTTGTATTGTGGCAAGACCTACGTACTGCCATGATTCTTGCATAATTATTTCTTCTTTCGCTTTCAAAGTGTATTGGTTGCATGCAACATAATGGTGCTTTTTCAACAGAGAGGACTAGCAGAACACTGAGATCACGCATAGTCACAAGACAGCAAATCCGTAATTTGCAGGATGGTGCAGAACTTTATGAAGCAGTTCAGAATGCATCTGATCCTGGTTATATGGAGGTAACTGTAGATCCTACTGGGCTAATTTAGAAATTCTAGTGGCATGATTTACAATATCATACCTAACAGCTAAAATCAACTATTAAATTACTTTATTTTTGCTGCCTTTTGAGATTTTCTACAGCATGCCTACTGCTAAATAAATTAAGATTTAAAAAATGAATTAAAATAGATTAATAATATATTGGATTATAAAACAATGCTATTTTCTCTTGACATAAAAATCCAGGATATAGCACAATTAAAAGTTATTTAGAAGACAAAGAAATAAAATTACAAGTAACTGTGAAAACTAAATGCATCTCCTAAGTCTGCACTTTCACATGCATATTCTTGCATGCTGCTCACTGAAGTGTTTGATTGTAATGTCATTGTTCTCCTCATTCCCTGTTCCAGTTCAATCACAACTTTCAAGTTCTTATGCCTTTGTTAATGAAGGTGCAGGTGATTAGTTCCTGCCAGTTGGTAAAAATGAAATACATACCTTGTCTTTTACAAGTCAGGATCCTTGACTGTCATAAGGCCAAATGATCTGTGACTTTGTCTGATACAATGTTAATCATGTCTATGGTGCTGCATGTAAAGGCATCTGGATCTTGAAGGTGGTCAGAAAGGTAACACTCCTGATGCATTTTAGTGTAGGTCACAGTATTAGCTCAGAGGTAGCAGCCTACTGAGAGCTGCAGCTCTTCTTTTCTCCTGACAGAATGTTTTTCTATTCTTTCTTCTTTCTTACGAAACAGAGAACCATGCCAGTTATATTAAATATTCACCTTAGTTATGTGCTCTTAAGCATGCTTCTCACTCATTGTCACATATGAGCAGTGTGTTATGTAATACGGCAACAGCAGAGCACCAGCTGAGTAGCAGTCAAGACTGGTAACTCCTGTTGTGTTAACATACCTTATGTCAAGTCCTAGTAGTGTATCCATTGAACAGTAAATTGCTTGTAACAGACAAACAGGCTATCTAAAAATCTTGGCAGGATTTTGTAATTAATAAAAGATACTAAATACATTTTTCTCTTGGTTATAGGGATATCTCAGTGAAGACCAGCTAAAAGCTTTGAACGCGTACAGGCAGTTAATGAGTGATAAAAAGCAGACTCAGATACAGGAAGAATTCAAGAAGGCTTTAGAGTCAGCAGCACAGGAAGAAAATGGTTGTTCCAAAAGAGATGTGTCTAATGTATGGAAATTATGTGTGGTAGACTACAGAAAGCAAGAAAAACATAAAGGTTAGTACTTGGAAAATTATAAATAACTTCTATCTAAACATGGTAACTGGGCAACATAGGTAGTTTTGAAGAGTTCTAGCATATGTGTTAATACAACACACAACAGGTTTATCTGGGTTTTGGTTTAGGGCTTTTAGGTGGGAAGGAGTGTTGTGGATTTATTTTGATTAAAAGCTTTCAAATCAGCATTGCATAGCTAATACATCTTAATCTGATATTATCAGGGGTGATTCTGAGTATCTGGCGTCCACTGCTAGATGTTTATTCCTTGCTAAAGGAAGGCAGTAGGTACAGAATCTACCATCTGTCAACATCACAATCCAAATCAAGATCAGACTCAACTAATATACAGTTAACAGCAACAAAGAAAACTCAGTATCTGCAACTATCAGTAAGTGGTTTAAATGCATAAAGATGTATCAGTAAAATGTATCAGCCTTATAAAATATCTTGTGTAAATACTTTAAAATGTTGTGTTTCTTCAGGTATCACAGGAGGTGCTGGCACAGATTTTCTTTCCAAGGCAGGCTCTAAACTTCCGCAGTTTGTCAGATCCTTCTTTTCAGCCACCATGTGCTGAGGTTGATTTAGTCGGAGTTGTCATTTCTATTAGCAGAACAGGTATGCTTTGGATCACATTCATGTCTTCCCATTGAATAAGTAGTAAATTTTTTATTTCAAAAATCAAAATGATCTTGGTGTTGTACCTGCATCTCAGGCCTTTGAAAACCTGCTGATATAACTCGTCACTGCTATATGCTGGCAGATAATTCTGTTTTCCTAAAGAAAAACTGTCCTCTCTAGTTAGCTCAGGAAGAATTTAGTAAGAAAGGATCTAAGCTCAAGAGAGGCTTTTTTTTTTCATTCCATAAATTCTGTAAGTTCTCACATCTGTATTCAGCATCTGCAGAAGTAGCGTCCTGCATGTGAGCTCTCTCTCTTTTGTGTGCAGTGTGTCTTGGAATGCAGGCACTGGAGCGAGCTCATGGGTAGGGACAGGTGCATACTCTTCTATACTCTTCCAAATGAAAAGGAAAAGCACAATAGGAATATTGGTTTTTAAACACTGGAACACAGACTTTGAGTTGTTTTCTGTAATTGGTAAGGAGAGAGTGTAAAATATGAATGAAGCAAGAAACATCTGTTACTATGCAAATAGACTGTCATATTACATTTATCAATTCTCTTTCAAGATGTGTGTGACTTTTTTGCAGTCACAAATAGCAGTAATCAACTTTACTTGCAGATTTAAAGGTTTAATTTAGACTTTTTTCTTGCTTTAAGGTTTCACTACTATGGTGTACTTATCTGATGAAAGCTATAATTTAGTGGCAGTAAAGATCTGGACAGATCTCAGACACTTTGCTATTGAAGATATAGTTGTCCGCTGTGCATTCATTTCTGCAAGCAACCTTCAGTGGCAATCAGAATTCAGATCAGAAATTCCTATGCTGTTGGCTGGAGATCTTTCTGTATTCTCAAGCAGTCCAAAGGAAAGCTATCTTCTAGAGAAGGTTAATGGACTGAGAAGTACAATAGAGGTAAATCTGTATATTTTTAGTTTGATTTTAGCTACTGCTGTGTTACATTTTTCACCAAAAATTCCATTAGTACTAAGAAATCTTTAAAACAAGTATTGCATGTAATGTTGATTTTGAAGGTGGGAATTTGATGCTGGGAGGCAGAGTAGGATGTTAATGCACTTTTCCTGCACATTCCTGACTCAATGTATTACCTATTGAATGTCTCTTGGTTTTGTTTTAATTTGGTTGTTTTTTTTAATTCAGCTTAACTTACACTGTTTTTAGCATGTGCCACGGAATCTTCTCTGGCTAGCAAAAAATATTGTACCTGTCAATAGGGAATCTGTCATGGACAGTTCAGCTTAGCCTTTTAGAAGTTGGAATGTACTGTCTCTTGCTCAGTGAATATGTTCAATATTGAATTGTTGATTTAATTTATTATTTCAGTTTTCTAGCTGTGCTAAATAGCATGTCCTGGTCATGCATTCCCACTTCTTAAAAAATAAGTTTAAATACAGAAGGATTTTTTTCTTGTTAACAATAAATGGAGGCTATGATGCTTCCCTCCACAAAAAGTGCCACAGTCTTAAAAGTTGTTGGTTTGATATAAAATAAACTTCTAGTGGGATTATGATGAGAAAATAAAGTCCTGAGTACTTTGTAAGCATACAGTACTTACACAACTTGAAAGCAACTATTCTTCATTGTAAACTGTTTTCTCCTTTATAGAATGTGGCCTCCTTTTGCTCTGATGCAGAAAGTAAATTAATGAATCTGCTACGAAGAAATCTCTTGCTTACACCCAGTTTAACTAAAAGATGTGGCTTGGAATGCCCCTCTCCTTTCTGCAACTCAGGTCTTTATGCAGAGGATAGAAGTTTGGTAAGCTTCTGGTAATTAATACTGTGTTTACACAGACAGTACGTACAGTAAGGATATAAGCAAGTTTTACACTGGTAGCTGTGGGGAATGGTCTCACTTCTCAGTCTGCTCCATGCATTCTCTTCAGGGCAATGCAAGATGATTAGCTTTCTCTGTGTTTATTATGCCCCCGGAGGAACTGTAGGTTATTCTTCCTCCAGGTGGTACATGAAAACCTCCCTTGTGGCCTGTGTTTTCACATCACACTTTAAATATTCTGAAATTTTTATGAGTAAAATGAGTCATTCTTTCCCTGTAGATGGCTTATCGCTTCCTTGGCCCCACTGTGAAGATTATCTGACAGGGATGTCACAGGAGGAAAAATCTTGATCTTTACTTTTTTTTTTTTCATAGCATTCTGCAGTTTCTATCTTTGCTTAGAAAATTTACCTCCTGGTCATCTTTGCCGAGATATTTTTCACTATTTCTAGGATTAAAAGGGGAGAGGTGTCACCTAGTAAATATTTACATTTTATATAAGTCTTTACAAAGATAGAGTTAAATAGTACTGCGGTTTCCCATGATGGCTGCTGGTGACAAATTGTTCATGATGTGAGTACAGAGTGCAGTCAGAACAAATCTCTCTTGCTACTACTTGCAAGGAAGGTGGAAACACCCCAGTGTGGTATCAGTTCCTAGGGACTAAATTTGAGCTTATAAGGCATTCTTCTCTAATTCAGAGGGAGTGCTAATACCTAATTATAAAGGTTTTGTTTATATCTGTTCATTAAATATGTTAACAGAATTAAAACAAATGAGATGTTAAAGGCTCTCAAGCATATGTTTGAATGATTTGTTGTGCAGTATCTATCCTGTATTGTTATCTTCAAGGTTTTTGGTCTAAAGTCTATCCCTTTCTTTCTTCAAACTTTTTTCCTCGTTTTCTCTACTTAACAACTGGTTGAGGATATATCCAGTGCTGTAGAATACTTAACTCCTTTTTTATGAATGCTTTGAATTCCTACCACCTGGCAGAGAAAAATTCCCATACATTTAGCTTAGATCTCAGAAACAGAATGTAAATGAATTGTCTTAATGTACATGTAAACAGTGATTTATCAGGCATCAGTACTTGAAAAATCAGAAGGTATCAAACAAAAGTTAAGTTTGACATGAATGGTGACATAGAGGGGAAAACCTGGTACAAAAATGCGGTTTTGTGGAAGTAATTAAGGAAGCAAATGAAATAGGACATTCTGTTCAATGTAAAACTTATTTTTTTTAACTAGATCTCTTCTAAAACTGAAATAAAGCACCCAAGCCCTCTGTCAACTAGCACGCCAAATATGAAATTCGTCACACGAGGGTCAGCAAAAACACCTTCACCTGCTACAATTAATGATGACCATCCCAAAAACAGCAAGAAGAGAAAAGCCATGGACTTCCTTAGTTGCATACCCACACCTCCGCCACTGACACCAATGTATTCAGTAATTTCTCCATCTTTAAAAAGGGCATTTCAGCCACCACGGAGTTTGGGTTTACAGCATAGCAATTCATTGAAAGAAACAAATCAGAATATCCGTCATGTCACCCCCTGCAGAAAATTGAGAGAAAATGTCCATCTTCCTGAGAACGACCTGGTTGCTGATGAAGAACTTGCAATGATTAATACACAGGCACTCATGAATAATTTACCAGAAGAGAAGAAGATTGAGTATGTAAATGAAAACAGCAATACAATAGCTGCTAATTTGTCTGACAGTCTTTTACCCAAAAATAATTCCAGGTCTACTAGGCAAGCAAATGACTCATCAAAAAGCAGTTCTGAAGTAGCTGGTGCTCTTCAGAAGGATGGAGGAACCTGACAACTTGTTACCATCCCACAGAATGCTACAAAGACAAAACCCCTGAAAATGCTACTAAACGCACATGTACAGTTCTGTATATATTTAAAATTCAGTTTATTTTTACACTTTGTACCTTAAATCCTGATTGTATTTAATAAAGCTGTATTATAAAAACAACAACATTTCATCTGCAAAATAATTTGGAGTAATTATACATTTCTCACGCAAACATGAATTGTACAATAGCATCAGTGTGGCTGAAGGGCTGATGACATTTTTGAAACCATTGCTTTGATTCTGATGTATTCTGAAATTACAGCAGGATCTTTGTTTCAGTCTAAAGCAATCACTTTTGTTACAATAGTTCTTTGGCTGTCAGAAGTGGCACAGGGCATAACAATTCTCTTAGGTTTATTGTTACCAAACATTATACTTTAAGTCTGAAACACAACTCTGTAATTGTGACACAGTTCTTGTACTTTTCCCTTGGAACTTTCCGTATAGTGCTAAAATAGGTTTAGAGGACAGCTATTATTTGATTCGTAGCAAAATGCCATACAAACTTATTAATGATAGATCCTTGGTCCACATTTCCAAGGAGCTACTCCGTAAAGAAGCACTCGAGGCCACAGTATCATGAAAGATAATCAAATGTTTAACTGCATCACTTCTGCTGGGAGTGAGTCAGTACTTGAATTCATTACTTTGTTCTCGTTAATTTAAACTTCTCAAAACTGGAGTTTCTCCACTGGAGAGGGAAACAGTCCTGCTAGACTGGCTGCCAACTCCACATTTCAGTTTGTTGTCAGCCTGCCCTTTGCCTGCTGTTTCCCACCACACACAAGTCAAAGGAGGGAGGGAGGATGTTTCAGATCCAGGGCCACCCCCAGCTCCTACTCAACAACCTTTCAGGGGTCCTGTGCCACTTACCTGGCTCAAGTGCCAAGTTGCGAATGGCTTCTGTTGCCAAGCTGGACATTGTAGCAGAACTGGAGAATTGACACAAGCTTGCTGATAGTTCTGTAAACCTTTGTGCAACATTGCAAAGCCAGGTTCCCTAGACCCCTGGGTCACAATTATTTGCAGTGATGATATTACTTCTTTAAATGCAGCTTGAGTAGAAAATGCAATTCATTTCATACATCTATTCTGTCCTGAAGAGCACTTGGCTTTTGCCCTGAAACTTTACACTTGGCTGAATTGCTAGATGAATAGCAGCTCTACCTGTATTTCTTAACAGCCAATGTGAGCTGGTTTCATATCCTACTGCAAAATAACTCACTGCTGCCCTGTTCTATAAGCACTGCCTAATAATACACACACACTTAAAAAATAATTGCCATCACAAATGCTGTGTTTCAAAAATGTTTCATGAGGTGTCTTGATGAGGGCATAATCAGCAGAATTTAACTATGGATAAAATCCCTGCAGGATAACTTCTCATCCATATATCAGTCAGTGGCTTCTCAGCACTCAGCAAAACAAAGAATTGATTTTTTCCCCTTAAAAGAATATTCTTTCCCCTTTCTTAAGTAATTTCTTTGTACTTCTGAGTTAGTTTGGGTATTTGGTAGACTTGTGCTTCAGCTACTTGGATCTGCTCCTGTAGCCCTGTTCCTACTTAGAAGCTAAGAAGCACTGGCCTAATACTTGTGTTTCCTTTTAGAAGCCCGAAGCCCTTCCATATGGACTTGTCTCAGGACCAGGTGAACTCCTATGTCTTCAGGACAAGGTGAAAACTTGTGGCAAGTTAAAGGGCTCCATTTGGTATGTTAAAAGTTTCACCTCCAGGCTGGTGAAGCTGTCTGGCTGCACTAGAGCTGAGGTAAGACAGACCAGCATGTATCCAAACAGCAGAGATGTGAATAGGGAACAACATCAAATCTTGCTAAAATCTGTTGGAGCTGCCTTTTTCACCATTCACTTTGCATCTCTTAAAGTTGCAGTAATGCTCCAGGCAAGGTGGAGTGGGAAGATACAAAAGGTTATACAGCCAGACAGAAAGTATTAAAATGTCAAGAAATGACAACTGCATGGGGAAGGAATTGGCCACATGGCCTGTAAGGAAGAATTAATTTAGGAATATTTGCTGTTACCTATTAGGGACAGAGAGTGAGGCAGGAAACCAAAACTAAACAGAACCCATGTGGCACAGCCACTAACTATCACTGTAAGCTTGGATGGATTTTCATGAAGGAAGTGGGAAGAGAGGGATTACAGTTTGTGCTGGAGATAGTGCTCTTAGGTTGGTCATGCACAGCTGTGAGATCATAAGGCAGAGGCATTAGAATATTTCCAAGAAATAAAAGTAATTTAGAAATTTAGTAGAAAAATACAAGAATAAAAAACAGTTTAGAGAAAAAGATGTACAACTGGAGACTTCTGTACCCTGATAATTAAAACCCACCGGGGAATCCACCTCTTCTGTTAAAAGGCATATTGCTTGTATGCGCCACGTGAGGCCTCCTGTTTGAGGGGGCTGGAGGTGGACAGGAATGGGCACCCATGCTGCAAGCTGTGTTTGGTCCACAGGCCCTTCTTTCATCTCTGCGTGGTTTTTCCGACTGAAGAACACTGTGGAATGTAACGTTGTGCTCGTATTGTTCCTTCATCTGTTGTATCTTTTGTCGAGGGACATGATGGGTATTTCTTCTGTAGAGTTGACATCAACAGAAGATACAAGTATTTAGCTGCTTGTGTGTTAAAGGTTATCTGAAGCTTGCTACAGTTCCTGACACATTCAGGATAATGGTTCACATCCCCACTGCTCTGTTTCTGGCCCTATTTTCCCAAACTGTTGTATTCTTCCACATGCTTCTAAAAATATTATGTCACAGCTGAAAAAGATAACCCAAGTATTTTTGTGGGTAGCCAGGATACAAGAAGTTAGACAAATGCTTTGAAATGAGAGTGCCATGTAGAAGACCTCTGTGTTATGTAATGCATGTATATAGTGTATATATAGTTTTGCTGAAGTTTAGTGCTAATGGCTTGATAGCCTCACGGTGAGCTTTTGTACATCTGGAGAAATGCAAGCAAGAGCTGTAAACAGCCCAGGCACTGACTTAGTATCACTAGGTACAGAGATTAAAATAACGCTGTTGCTTTGTCTGAGCACAGGTGGGTTAAAATCATACCTGATGTGGTTCAGGCTCCAGGGTAAATGACATGTGTGAGAGGGAGGGGAGCTCAAACACACAGGGCTTCCTGGATACACCAGAAACAGCTGCATTCTCTCAACACAGAACAACTGTTTTTTCCAAAGACCACTCCAAATTTCTGTGAGTTAGCAAACTCAGAATATCTTTAATTTTGCCATTTAACTCTATAAGGCACAATTTGTAATTGTGGCCCTGCAGCAGACATTGCCCTCACCCATGGCACCTGCGCCCGGTAACCAGCACAAACTGTAATGCTGGTAAGGATGCAGTGTGGGACCATAGGGGAAGCAACCATCAGCTGTTCCTGAATCATCTGCCAAAGAGCTGCTCCAGACTGAGAATATTTGGATTAGCATTGCAGTGCTGCTGTAAAAAGCCAACTTGCTTCATATGATTAATAAAATGAAGTACAAGCTACCAAGTAGCTCAACCTATAATAAGTAATTAGTAGTAAAATCTGCCTCTGCAGCAATGCCCTCCAAATGCTCCCAGCTGGTGCTGGTAAAGCAAGAGCTGACACTTGCAGTTTAATGCTAAGGCGTAAGTGCCCTCACCTGCCTTCAGCCCCAAGCCATCCACTGCCACCTGCAGTACCCTGCCTTACCCTGAAGCCACAAGCACTGTGCAGGGCCAGCATACTCTGCCGTGTGTCAGACACAAAAAGGTGCAGCACTGATTTTTAACTTCACTTCCTAGCTGGTACAAAACAAGTAAATTGGTTAAGATTAAATACCTGTGTCCTGTTTTCTTGCAGTTATAAGTTGTCATGTGTTAGCTACTGGATCTAGTAGATGGGAGTGCACTATTCATCCACTGTAATGTACTTTACATCAGGTTGGTTAAAGGCTAGGAAATCAGCCTGCATGGATTTTTTTCTCAGTGATGTAACCATTAACCCTGCAGCCACTAGCAAAACATAGAGTTGTATTTGGCTCCCTCTGTATCCTACCATATCATGCAGCATTGATACTTTCATTGTATCCCTTCTGTGTGTGCATGTTAAGATCTTTATAAAGATCCTCTAGAGTGCCATTTATTGCCCACACTTAAGCGCCATACACAACGGTGTTACAGGAAGACTGTGTTTGTTATGGTTAGATTTTTCAAGAACAAAATCCTGAGTATTGTTTGTGGTGCTTGGACATCTTTTTGTGCCCAAAATACAGAATGAAAACCAGGGTTCCTGCCCCAAGAAGCTTGCAGTATGAATACACGCTTCAGGGGGGGCTGCTTTTTCTACTGCCTGGCTCACTTCACAGTCAGGCTTTTTCAGGGCTGAGTTCACTACAGGCCAGGTACTGAGTAATAGACTTTTTCCACAACAACCCTTCTGTTGTCATTTGCTAGGTTACTTTTTAGCGTGTATGAAGAGGAAGAGGGCTGGCATTTCTCAGACCACATAAATAAAATGAGAAGCTGTCTGCTATATCAAAGAGATGTACCTTGTCAGTTCTTGAACATTGAACTTCCAGGGTGTATCTGGTTCTTGGAATACAACTTCATATCCATTTTCACGTGCCTAAAGAAGGACACAGAAGTGTTAGATGCCAAGCTCAGAAATAGCCAATCTTCCAGACACACCCCACACACACCCCACCCCACCCTCCCC
>NDXB01000019.1:44182-55136 GCA_002631895.1 Agapornis roseicollis
CCCCCCCCCCCCCCGATTTTCTCTAAGGGAGGTACCATATGTACCAGGAGCCAGAAACAGGAAGATAACCATGACTCCCACCAAGGTGCTGCTCTGAAGCCCAGCTAGCTTGTTTTCTTACAATCAAAGGGTTTGGGTCTTCCAGGAAAACTTGCCTAAGCCTTGCCCCTGTCCCTGTCTCCCACGACAATGGCATCCTAGCACTGGAACACTTTGGAAGTCACCAATGGGTCAAGAGCTGCAGGTTGGCCATGCAGGCTGGAGCTTCTACAGTGTGAGGTCAGCATCTATCAGATGTGCTATTTCCAGCCACTGAGTCTCAGACCAGGTTTGTCCAAGGTAAAGCAATGTAGCATGTGGCTTTATATTTATGTACATACACAAATGTACATATATGTATTTAATCCAGGGTTTGATTGCTTTTGTCTTGATTTGTCGGAAAGGGGTCAGGGAAATCTGTTCACCTTTTTATCCTTTGCCCTTTTATACTGTTTAGCTTTTTATACTATGCTCTCATGTGCTTCTGAGTCATCCACAAGCACACGTAACTGCTGCTGGGGTGACATGCCCAGGCTCTCCAGCACCACTAGAAATTCCTGCCTCTTTTGTGCTCCCATTACAAGCAGCACTTACACACAAATTTCACAAGACCATAACCCAAGAACTGAAGTGAGAGCAGACAGGCCTCAGTATAAAACTGCACTAAAATATTGCCATCTTTGCCAGAACTCCTGACAAGAGATACCAATGCACCTTCAGAAGCTCTTTATGGTGTACTTTTTGCAAGTCATAAACTAAAATTGTACGTAAGTCATATGTTGTTATGTTTGTCAACAGATAGGTTGGGAACTGTTTAATTCATGTCACTGCTGAGGAAGGAGATGACATCCTGATTGCCAAGAGGAGGGCAAGTTCGAAAGACTGTCCATCTTTTCAAGTAACTTTGCCTTCACTGAACTATTTAGCAAACTAGATAAGACAGCTACACTGGCACTTCTTCCCCTACTTCATCACAGTATCAATCCTTAACTGTAATCAGAGAACTAAGGGGAAATTGAAGTAATTGTTCTTTGCCACATTAAAAACCATTTCAGTTAGATCACCTCATGAATGTCATAGCTGAACATATAAAAGCAATAAATTAGAGCTTTCCCTACCATTATCACATATGGCTTCATTTCCCAAGCATGGATATTGGTATTATCAATAATAACCGGGCTTTTCCCATTCTTCATTGCTTTGCGTGCTGTAATGTAACACATTAAATAAAGCTAAAATGTGTTAAGTAACAGGCTGAGCCAGGTCCCACTACCACAGCATCCTTTCTTTGCCCACCACTAGCACCCTTGTTTCCCCACCATTTGGTGCAGCTGCCACCCAAATGGGAGCAGCAGTTGTGCTCCACAGGTGCTCTCCTAGAGGAGGTGCTGCAGCCACTGGCTCTGCTCAGTGGTACAAGCTGAAGCTCTCATAAAACATACTTAGCAGTATCATAGCACTGTGTTTAAAACAGCTAAAAATGTCTGTCATTATTTGATAAAGATCCCTGCTACAAGATCTGAAATTATGTTTGCCATTGCTAGAGATGAGTTCAGAGCACAGCCTCAAAAGCACATTACCTTTTTCTTACTGAAGTAAAGACCTGGGTTGTTTCATTCTCAAACTTACAATTAGGTTTGCAAGTTTTCCCCCTGGCTATCACTGGCTGTCCCACTGCAAAACCCCCTTCCAAGTCACGACAGACATCTAAGAAGTTACAGCCCCACAGCTTCGGCGCATATAGCTGAAATGAGCCGCTACTGGGCTGGTTATCTGCAGGCCAGCTGTTGGTACCTAATAGTCACTTATTAAAATAACATCTATCAATCACCAACAACTTTATCATTTATAAGCCAGGAACTGCAGTATGACAGCACTTCCAGATATTTGGTTTTGGAGGCTAACTTTAAAGACAGACTGAAAAGCAGAAGTGTTCTCTAAAACCCCTGGATAGAGTTCAGTCACCTCTCTTTTGGTTCCATTTGTGTGCATCCTCTAGGAAGTCGGGCTCAAACACGTATACACCATTTTCAATGAAGAAGTCATCAGTACTAAGAACTACAGCACCAGGATAGTCACGTTTCAGTTGTCTGAAACAAAAAAAAACAAGACGAAAGAAGGATTAGTATAAGCCAATGCACACCTTTCACAGAACCCATCATTAACTCACACTTCATGAATGCTCTGCAGATAGTGATTCATTTGTAAAACCCCAGTTTAAAGGATCTGACAGTAATGTTATCAGTAGGTGGATGCACAGAAGGAAAAGAATGGAGCTTAAAGGTGTGGCCCTGATTTCTTTAATTCAGCAGAGAAATCTACACCACACTCACAACATGCAAGTCTTCAGTCACATCATATATTCAGCTTTCTTTCTGAGTTAGAATCATAGAATAGTTAGGGTTGGAAAGGACCTTAAGATCTTCCAGTTCCAACCCCCCTGCCATGGACAGGGACACCTCTAAACCATGTCACTCAAGACTCTGTCCAACCTGGCTTTGAACTCCGCCAGGAATGGAGCATTCACAAGTTATCTGAGAAGGTAAGATTGTAAACACGAAAAACCCCAAACCAAACCTGCTTATCTCATGCAAGTTGATCTAAAAGACAATTTTGCTGTAGCGTGATTTCTGAAGATAACCAGGAGGAATGACCTGTCATTTAGTTAAGGTGGTCTGTATCACTACTGCTCTGGCTGGCTGGCTGGGATTTTTGGGTTTAGTTTGGATGGTTTGGGTTTGGGTTGGTTTGTTGGGGTTTTTTTTTTGGGGGGGGGGGTTTTTTTGTTTGGTTGGTTTTTTGCAACAAAGCACATAATACTTTTTTATTTTAATATAATACTTTTTTTTTTTTAATTTGCAAACACATCCCTGAGTGATGAGCCAATATTTCTTAGTATTTGTTGCAACTTCATGGGGTTTTTCTGCTTTTCACTTAATCCTCCTCTTGTGGAGTTGAGTAGTTTTTATTTATTTTCAGCATTTAAGCAGGGTTTATAAACAAGTCTGAGCTGTCTGGATTGGTAGCCCCCAAAACAATAGCAGGGCAGCCCCTCTTCTCTTCACACCAGTGTGCATCCCACAGCAGTGCTTGTTCAGCCCTGGGATACCCATGGAGGGCAGATGCATGTTCTGCTGTAAGCTGACCAGCTGCCTCACGGACAGTGACTGGCTTTAGGAGCTGGAAGTGCTGGCTCATGTGCTGGTTTAAATAAGAAACATTCCTCTGCCAGTCCTTAGAGGGCATAACTGTGCAAAATTGTGTCCCCACCTTTGTGTAACCCAGATGTGTGTCCAGATTCTTCAGTGAAAAAAACAGCAGTGTTATGGGATGAAATCAGGGAGATTCTATCTGCATAAAGCCAGGGAGAGCCCACAGCATAATCTCACTACCCACTGTCTTCCTACAGCTCTCTGGAAAAGAAGGTAAGGTCAGCTGAGGAACCTTGTAGCTCTCAGACATGAATGCTGCTGCCCTGCTATCTCACACCACACATGGTTTCCAGTCCTGGGATTTCAACTTCCCTGATAAACTTCTTCTTTTCCATCCCCATAAGCTGCAAAACAGCTATTTCTCAATGTCTTATCTAATTGAGCAACAGCAAGAGAAAGGTGCCTATAGGTTATCAGTGAAAAACAGACACAGCCAGAAAAAGCTGAATTTCAACCCTGCCCCAACCATTTACTTGCCAATTCTACCCTAATCTGCCTGCCAGCAGCAGCTCTTCACTGGGATTGCACTTCACATTTAGCCAAATAAAGGTCAGCTGCTGACTTTGTTCCGCCTCCACTGCAACTTCTACCATCTGCTGAGTAATTAATACCATTTTGTGTTAGCACCCACAAGGCTCACGGCTGTTGGGACTGGGTTGTAGTCACTGTTATGTATCATTTAGCACCCACATATTATCTTCCAGCTCCAAAGAGGGTTTTTACTCACATAATCACTGCTGGGCAACCAGACCTAACAGAAGTCATGCTGCAAAAACCTAGCAAAGAGTCAAATTACTGTTGCAGGATAAGCAGTAGAAAAGCTGGAAAAAACAGGGTTGCCGTGCACGGTCAAAGTTTGTCGAGTAGAAGAAGAGTAGGTTGAAGAAGAGCAGGATTGCCGTAGGGGAAGAATGCCAGTCGACTCAATATGAGTGGTAGAGCAAACTCCGTTTATTAGAAGCAAAACACAGGTTTATATAGGGTTAAAATAGCTGACCATGCGATCATGCAAAAGCAGATTGGTTAAACACATTGTGCATGCACTGTCCACGCGCCTAAATACATATTCTTATTGGTTTGACACTTTTTGCGTGAAAACACGTAGGATTCTCTTGTCCATTGTTCATAGTATCTACTAGCTGGTCTAAACCGGTACAAGCGGGCAGAAGGGGAATTCCACACTGGGAACAAACACAAGGTAACTGACGGTCATATCTCTTGGCTCACAGTTTTCAGAGTTTCCTTGGCTAAAGTAGGCCTCAGGCTTTACTTCTGTCCAAATACTGTGTTATTTACTTACAAACAGGGAATGACCCTGGTCAATCAGCCAATCTCCTACAAATTACTTTACTTTATTTTTGGTCCTGGGCAAAGAATTCTTGTGATGAAAAGCGTGGGAGCACCTAATGCTCACCTGGTTACTCCTGCGCTGATGAACAGAGGGGTTCAGCTCTCATTGCAGTTCAGCACCTCACCTTTCCCTCTGCTCTACCCACCTGCATCACAGCCTCTTGGCTGTGCTAAAATATGTGCCAGCCCTTTAGCTACCAATAGGCACATAGAATTAATAAGAGATCTCAAGAGTGTTTTTCTTGCTCGGTGTTTCCTTTAAGAATGTTCTTGACCAGTGCAACTTTAAACAATTATTTTCTTAGCATACACCTTAATGAATTTTTAACATGTATATATGCAGGATCACATGAGGACTTTGATATTAACTCCTAAGCAATCTAAATAGTACACGATTATCTATAAACTCAGTCTACTCTCCTCATATCACTGGTAATTAAAGTAGATAAAACTTGTACTTCAAAGGAGAAAAAATAGGACACAAAATGTGCTAACAGCTATGAATTACTGTCACATTTGCTATATTCATACCAAAAAAACCCTCCTATTAACAGCTACATAAGAAAACAGTAAGTGGGAAAGGTGCTTTACCTTCTGCTTATTTTGCTGGTTTTCTCTTTTAGCTTTCTAAAACACCCAAACTGACACTCACCACTTTCTCTAATCACCTATTGCCTGTGAAGGTTTTTCTGTCCCTTATACTTTCAAAGGGCCCCCAAATCTCTTTAGTATGTTCCTTCAGAAATAAGCTTTCTATGACATACACAGGCCCACAAGTGGGTTGAGAAGAAGGGGTTTATGTAATCACATTGGGCTTCTTATCCCTGTATGCAATAAATACACCTGTATTTTAGCAAAATATACCCCAGCTGTGAAAAACGGGAGGATTTGCACCCAGTGTTATTGAGTATTACATTGCGAGCAGTACTGTAAAAGGAAAATTACCCAGTGCTGTTAGATCCATACAGTGTAAAGCATACCGAGGAGGAAAAGCAAGATGAAATCTCTTTACAAGATCAAAGGGTACATATGAGCTATGTTTGCATTTCTTAAGAAAAGCCATTGAACTCAAAGGGCTGTGCTGTGATAAGCAGGACCTGTCAAAGGTTCAGTATTAATTTGCCTACTTGGGACATTTAATTACACAGCATCACAGCTCTCTACCTTGCAGTAAATGCAAAGTAGAATGTGCTCTCTATCTTGCTAAAGATAAGTTTGCTGCTGTTTTGGAAAATACAAAGGATAAGAGAAGATGGAGAGTCCCTTTTACAAGTAGTTACATGGAAAAGATGAGGGGTAATAGACACAAGTTACTCCCAGGGAGATTCTGACTGAACACAAGGGGAAAAAATGTCACAATAAGCACAATCAGCCATTGGAATAATCTCCATTGGGAAGTGGCGGATCCCCCAACATTGGACACTTCTAAGATTTAGCTGGACAGGGTGCTGGTACATCTAGTCTAGGCCGTGCTTTGCCTTAAAAGGTTGGACCAAATGATCCTTGAGGTTGCTTCTAAGCTGGTATTCTATGATTCTATACTGCTGCATTTCTGTTTGATCAAAGCAGCACTGTAACAACTGTCTCAGTGAGTAGTCCCCTCTGTTATTCAGCTATGATCTGTTCCCATGCTTTATACCACTTTAAAAATCCCTTTTTTCTAAAGAGCATCTTCAGTGCTTTCAAACAGTCATTTCAGACTTTAACCATATGCATAGACAAAACGCAAATATTCAGGATTTCAACTAGCTGGATGCATTAGAGTACTTGGGAGAAGTCTCCATGGTCACTAGTAATATTATTGGAGAGAAAAAACCCATAACAGTATTCCATAGGCTGTCAAGTTTTTCCATCAGAAAATTTGAAAATTGGTTGATTTCTGATTTTAGTCAGGTATGCCGATTGGAAGGAACATTTGCAGTGCTCAGAAGGCAGCAGGGTGGTTTGCTGGCTAGATCTCTGAGCCAGTAAATTCTCAGTCTATTTCCAATGTAACTGAGATCAAAATACGTAGGTACTGACACCACATGCAACCACTTGCTTTGGTCACTTTTCCCAATGTAAAGCATTTCTGTGACATTTGGAAGCCTTTAGTTTCAGCAGAAAATGAGAATGATGAGATCTGGAGCACATGCCCAGCACCAGCACTGAAAAACTGTTGTGCTTCAGCGACAGCATGGTGGAGACTTTGCCCTGCTCTGCCAACAGCTCTGTTGGCAAAGCACCCACATGCCTGGGTGTCTCACCTACAGTGGATAGAGAAGTGCATGAGAACTTTGCATGGGATCAGGCTGGAGGTCATGTTTGGTAAATACATTCAGGAGGATCACCTGTTAGTGTTCACATTGTGTTGCCTGGTGCTGCAGAGCTGAAGTCACAGAAACATTTGGGTTGGAAGGGACTGTAAGCTCATCCAGTTCCACCCCCCTGCCATGGGCAGAAACACCTTTCTCCAATGCCCCGCCCAACCTGGCCCTGAACACTGTCAGGGATGGGGCAACTTCTCTGGACAACCTTTTTGTTTGCTTTTGCAAATAAATAATCACCTTCCTCCTGCTCCAGCAGGATCTTGCCCTGAGCTTTGCTGCAGTAGTTTTCTGCAGCCATCGCGTTGCTCAGCACGTTGTGTCCACCAACACCAAACGGTACACAGCGTGGGAACGGCACACCTCACGCTTTTGGTAGCACAGTCCTTCCATAATGCAGGCAGAGTTAATGGAGAGGTAATAAATGCCGTTTTTACAGCTGCCCTTTGATCAGTGGACTGCTGAGTGGCTAAATTCTATGATATCATTAACAGGGGCTAGAAACAGAGTAAGTTCCTCAAACGTTCGTGTCGCAAGGGACTAAAACAATACTTACAACCGGTTTGTAAATCTCTCATTAATAATTAATCTTGTAACCGAAAAGCACACAGGTGAGTCAGTTATTTGCACTGCCTGAGCATATGGCCTCAAACCATTATGCTCTGTACTAAGAGAAGACCCAGCCCCCTCTGTTGTGTTCCTCAGCCAAGCAGAGGAAGAAGACAGCGAGTGTTCCTCTTTTGATGGAGAGTGGATGAGTGGCACCAGAAGCCGCAAGGTACTGGATGGTGAGATCTTGTGATACCAGCTTGTGGCTATGCTGCATCATACCCATTGCGGTGCCATCTCCCAGCACTCCCCTCGGGGGTTTTCCACCTAAATTAGTCAGTCTTGGAGCTGTTGGGGAGTGGACTGATCTGCCCAATTTATACACCCTATAGCTCTGACCAGGAACGCTGGACACCATGAAAACACAAGTCAGAGTTGTCAGTTTTCACAGTCAGAGAGGAAGGGATTTACTGTGTTTGTGATTAACCACGAACAAATCCAAAACGAAACAAAAACAAGCAAACAAACAAAACCCACCACCAACAAAAAGGGCCCAGTCTGGCACTTCTTAGAGAAGAAACAGCTGCCCTGGAGTGGCTGATTAGTCCATCTTACTATAAACATCCCTTCTGGTACTGCTCACTCCGAGCAACATTCACGGCTTTACAGGCAGAGCTTCCCCAAAGCGGTTACAGGCAGCTGGAGCAGAAAGGCTCTGAGAGGTTCCTGGAGGCAGAGAAGGTTTCCAAACGGCTGTGCCTACTCGTCGGGGGTCCTGCGAGGCTCCCACCTCCCCCTGAGCCAGAACCAGCTCTGAACCGGTGCCTCACCCGCCTTCGCGTGGTTTATGACTGTGTCTCCTGCTCTCTCCCGGCACCGCACCGGGGGAACCGGCGGTGCCGCTCCCGGCACACGGACTCTGCAGAGGGGCCCCCCGGGGGCCGAGCCGCTATCGGAGCCGAAGGAGAAGGAGGAGGAGAAGGAGAAAGGCGAAGGGCTGCGGAGCCACCTCCTTACCTGGCCAAGGTGCTCTTCCCGGAGCCCGGCAGCCCCCGCAGCAGCACCAGCCGCCCGGCGAACCGGCTCCGCCGGGGCTGCAGGCTGAGCCCCCCCAGGGCCTGCAGCAGCCGCTCATCCATCCCCGGCCCCGGCAGAGAGCGGGGCGGGAGCAGCAGGGCCCGGCCCGGCCCGGCCCGCGGCGGCGGGGAGGAGGAGGGAGCCCGGGCAGCCGCTCCGGAGCCTGGCCCCGAGGATCATTCACCCGGCTCCTGCCGCGGGTTGTGTCGTGCACTGACGGGGTGGTGGGGGAAACCCGCGTCCCTCGGTGGAGGGAGACCTGGGATCAACCCCAAGCTCCCGGGACCTTCCCACCGTGAAAACGAAAGCTGTCTGAAGGAGAAGTATGCAGGAAAGAAAGGACATTGGCTGCTCACACAGCAAAACTGTGCAGTTACGGCATTGGCCTTCTACCCGGAACATTAGTCCAAGAGACTATCTTTCATAACTTAAAAATCAAGATTAACTCCCAAATTCTCAAAAGTAGGAGAACACAAGCCAGTGCTGAAAGTGTTCAGTCCCCTGTGCTGCCCATGTGTATTGGTCATACCAGAAAGCGAACCATGAAAACTCTTCCGAGGAGTGTAGCTAGGAGTGACACCAGATACAGATGGGTTTTTTTCCTTCCTTCCCTCTTCCCCTCCCCGACTGTGATGGAGTCCACCCCATCACAAAGGCAGGCAAGGATTCCAAGCAGCTGTATCCAAACAACTGCCCTGCACCAATGACCCTATGCATCACGCTCATTCCATCAGCTCCACTTTTTTCAGATACATTATCACATGAGGAAAACTATAGAGAGTTTGATCAGATTTATTTCTCCTAAAGAAAATCTGATCTGCTCTAAGTTGATCACCACACAAGTCAAAGAAACGATAGTTTCCAGTAAAGCCAGTAACAGCTGGCATGGCATCACAGTCCTCCTCTCAGAGGCACATGCAGCATCAGCCCCAGCTTGGTTAAAAGGTGGCCTCAGGCACGAAACAGGGACATGCCACCACCAAACTACAACAGTGAAGCTTTTGGGTCTGAAGTTTGCAAATAGCCCTAGAGAGGGTTCACAGGTCAGGAGGCAGCTTAGCTCCCTGGATGTGGCACACCAAGACTAGCTGAAGCAAGTGGGGGAAAATAGTGGTAGGAAAGAAGACACATACACTTGAAAACTCAAAGATACCCAAGGGGTTTTAAAGTAAACTTAAACCGGCAACACCCTACTAAGAGACGAAACACCTTTTGTCCATACAAGAACACTGTGAGATTCTTAGAATTACTTTTATTTTAAGCAATCTGGAAGGTCAGTATTCAGTAACAGAAAATACAGGCATTCAGATGTCTCTCTCAATAAACAGAAGTAGGAAGAAAATATTAACCCTTAAGTGACATTTTCTTGAAATCAAACTAACTTGCCTGTTGCCAGTGGGACATCAGGTAAGCCTGAAGCTGTGGCTATGGCCAGTATGAATTACCTTCCTTCTCCCTGTGACATTTTGTATAACATTCTGCTGGTAGAAAGGCAGCACATTTCCAACCAAGGAAAGCAAAATCACACAAGTACATAAGAAATGCATGAAAAAACTGCAGCTGGTACATTTTGCCAACTGTACAACCTTAATTTGGAGCCACAAACACCTTTAACTGCTTACGCTTATATGCAGGATTCATTTAAATGGAGAGTGGGGGGACATCAGCAGTTCAGAGCACAGTGGAGCTTCAGCATGAGTGCAGCTGGGTACCAGCTCTTCAGCTGATGCACACCAAAAAGGATGCAGGGAAAGAGGGAGGAGATGAGCAAACAGATGAATCAATATGCTGGATCTGGAGGCTGTGTAAATGGGAAATACTGGTTTTGGCAAGTACGCATAACCTAAGCTTTCTTGCTTCTCCTCTTCTGATTGATCTTTTCTCATCTTTCTCACCATGAGGTTACAGTTGTCTTTTCTGTCACTCCCTCCACAACAAAGTAATTTCCAGCCTTATGCAGGTCTCTATTGACAAAGGTTGCTCTTTCTGATTAACTAACTAGGTGTAATCTCATTTGTCCTTTCACCTCCCTCCATTCTCTGTTGCCTGTCTCACCTTCTTCGCTTGCTATTTCTGCAAGCAATTATGATTTTTCATGGGATTAAATTCATCACCTAACTAGTTTAGCTCATTCTGCACATGTATTTCCAACTTTCCTGGTATTTGTGTAGGCCTTACATAGACATTTCCATGAGCAAAATTTTAGATTTTATTGTCAGGGGTTCATTCATTTCTGCTGCTCATCTCCCCCTAGAAATCAATACTCATGTTATTGGGACAATTTCCTCAGTAACAGAATTGCTATTAGTAAGGTTACTGTTTGAGCTGAGGAATGAACACTGTGCTTAATTTTGAGGGGAAAACCATAATATTAAAGTAAAAAAAAAAAAAAAAAAAAAAAAAAATGCTTCACCCTTAAAT
>NDXB01000019.1:55209-78049 GCA_002631895.1 Agapornis roseicollis
TTGAGGGGAATAATATCAAAGTAAAAAAAAAAAAAAAAAAATGAAACAACTGCTTCAGCCTTAAATCATGAGAATTTAAGTAAAAAATGGCAAAATCAATACTGCTAACAAAAATATCACATCACTCATTACCTTTGCTTATAAGGCTTATCAATCTACCACAAACCTTATGCACCTTACCTCCAATGTGTTTGAACCAGATCTATAGTGCATTTTCTCCTTATTTCTATAGTCCCAAATAAGTCTAGTTGAAGGGAAGCACTAAGCCTACTTTTAGGAGAGAAGGTGGTAAATTATGCACCTCTGGGTGAAAGAACAGGAGTTACTGATGAAAACATTCCACCTGAGGTTGTAAACAGACTGGGGTGTGATTATGACTGGCAGGATGAAAAGCAAAAGTAGGGTAAGACACATAACAGGCACCTTTCCCTGCAGGTAGGCATCACTACCAGTTCGTGTACAAGCTGATGTGGCAACATCTTGGATCCTGGTACAAGTGAATTAAATACCAGAGTCTGAAGCTCACACCTCATGCTGACAGACATCTCTTTTCTGCTTACAGGTTTCTTATCTCAATCTCTTTGTACCACACTCAAGGATGTACTAAGAAGGTATAAATCCCAAAGGGCTTCAGAAAGTGACCCTATGGCACACACAAGAGTTATCTCAATTTTGACTTTCCATACGTGGACAGCGAGACTGCTATCGGGGGGCTGTGGAGAAGGTGGCCAAAGATTCATGCCAAGAATCTACAGTGTTTTCTTTCTTCCAGGTTACTCCTCACATTTAAAATCCTCAGTGGCCAACTGAAGTCCTTCCAAGGTGCAATCAAAGCGAGAAGTTCCTGAAAATAAAAATGGGAGGTTCTGCTGAAATACCACAACAGCACAGACTGCAGAAAGACTTTAATAGCTGCAAATCTGACTGAGAAGAGTTCACCTGTCTGATACTTTTAAAAGTCTTTCTCATACTCAGTTTGTTCCTTATTTCTTTAAAAAGTTAAAAAGAATAGAGAGCAAGCAAAAGGAAAATAAATGCAAGAATGGAAAAGAAGAAAACTTGGATGTCAAAAATAGAGTGGATTTTTTTTTCTCTACATGTCAAGAACATTAAATAATAGCTTTTCAACCAATACCACTATAGCATAGCTACATCCCATAATTGTTTTGTTGTGTTGCAAATCTTCCCTCTTACATTTACTTGGGACCTCACAGGCCTCCAAGTTACACAGTTCATGGGAACCACCAGCAGAGCCTGATGGTTACTCTTGTCTGAGAGCTCCAGAAACACCATTCTGGGCAGCTCTTACCCACCCTGGTAGTTGTACTATCTTCTTCAGTAAACTGTAGGCCAGGTTTTCCTGGTGAGCACCGTAAAAGGCAGGTGAGGTTTTCTGGTCACAGTTCTGTACACTTTTTCATGTCCTTTTATTTTCCCATGTTTTCTTTTTTTTTTTAATTAGTTGTTAAATGTCAAAGGATAGAGAAACTATTTTTTATTATCACTGTATCAAAGTAGCAACTGGAAGAGGTTTGGCCATGGGATGGTTGGTGACAGCCAACATGTCTTCACTAAGGGCAAATCATGCCTGACCAATTTGGTGGGGGCAGAGCAGTTGACGTTGTCTACCTGGACTTGTACAAAGCATTCAGCACTGTCTCGCATGACATCCTTGCCAAAGACAGTCCTTCCTGTCCAGGCTGTATGTTCCTGCTCCTTTGCATGTGTCCTGCTGATCACATGGCTCAAGGAAAAGTTGTTTCAGCTCACTGGTCCAGACTGAAAACTTTCTGGATGCCTCTATGCACTGGATGATTGAGCTGAACTGCCTCAGCCCAGCTGCTGAAGCACTGTGTCCAGCTAAGGGAAGTGATGGGAATAGCACAGCCAGGGAAAGCAGAAGCAGTAATACATGTCATTAAGGGATTCATTTCATCAAAACCACAGCTTGATCTGGCTGTCGTGGAGGAAGTCTTCCTGCAGGGATTTACTGACTGCTACACTTCACAAAGAAACATACCAACCTTCATTCTGCAGTAATCCTGCAAATAATGCTTAAACTGACACTGGGGTTTGTCTTCTTGTTCTACATTTGTATAGCACCTGACACTCCTGAGTCCTTTTCTAAGGCGAACTGGTGGGCACCAAAATAATGGTGTTTTCACTGATCTCAGTCGTTTTTAACCCAGGATTTCTTGCTGAATCTCCAGAACAAATGCTGATGTGCTGCCAATGCGACTATAAAGAATTCTCACAACAACTTGAGATCAACCCTGTGTTTTCACAAAGGAACACCAACACTGTTCATTCTACCATTTAAATAAAACCACCCTTACAGAACATGAGTACAGAAGTATGATCATCTGACTAACAGATTAAGTTACACTTGGCCAGTAATGCTTGGTTTATTTCCTAATCTAAAGGGACTGAAGTGATCATACCAGGCCTCCACTTATTTTCCATGCCTTTAAAATCTTTTGGAAAGAATGCCTCAGCTTTTTTACTTTTCCTCCCTCCCTCCCCCCCCCCCAACATTTGATGAAATCAAATCTATTTCAACATTTATAGCTGTTCACTGGAGCAGTTTTACAACCACTCTGGGACATCATTCTTGGCAAGTCTGCTTTAACCAGCAACCAGAAGAGAATGATTTTGTGGTGAGGAAATACAATCTTGTCCCTCGAAAGTAGGGGCACTATTGACCAGAAAAGCACACCTTCCTTTTACAGCAATTACACATGCAGACTTCAGAGGACTGCTAGAATACCCACCTGGCGTCTGGCCAAGGGTTTGTATCACCTTGTATCCTGTGCCTGACAGCGAGCATGAGTCAACTGAAAACCCTAAGAAATGCTTTTTGAATATTTCTTTTCTTTTTAATTTTTCTAATTAAAAAATCCTAATATTTATCATAGAATCACAGACTGGTTTAGGTTGGGAGGGACCTTAAGGATCACCTGGTTCAAACCCCCCTGCCATACACAGGGACACCTTCCACTAGACCAAGTTGCTCAAAGCCCCGTTCAACCTGGTTTTGAACACTCCTAGGGATGGGGTAGCCACAGCTTTTCTGGGCAATCTTTGTATAAGCTTTAAAACAGTCTTTCATCTGAAGGCATGACTGCACAATATGTGGTTCCTGGTATCAGGGCTGATTGCACATCTGCAGCAGCACCACCCCGTCTGCTCCCTGGCCCCAGAGCTTCATTACTGAGTTGGACCTAGCAGAGTCTGATCTAAATTGCCAGCCCGGAAGAAAACTATCCATTTGTTTCCTCTGGTGTTAACAAGTGAAACTGTAGCCTTCAAGCCAGCAAGTGCTGGAGCTGAAAACTGGCACAGGGCTGCGAGGAGGTGTACTTCCCACTCCATTGTCTGCAGCAGTGAGCCATCACAACAGCTTGGCCTGAGGCAAAACTAAGCTCCGGAGCAGCCTAAACCTATCTAGGCTCTGGTATCTCATCCTCTTCCTCCAACAGCCTTCAGGACTTTCCCTGACTCATTTCAGATGGTGACCTGAAAAACCAAAAAACCTGAACAAAGCAACCCCAAACAAACCCCTCCCAAACCCTCTGACAAACTTGCCATCCTCATCCCAACACAGAGCCCTAGCCAGTTTAGCACTCCCAAGTCAAAGGCTTTGCTGAGCACCAAAACTGCCGCAAGGAGGTTGGGACCAGGGCAATCAACCCTTACACAGCTTCATCTGCCAGCAGGGACTTCCAGCTCAACCATCCCATCTCAGCACAGACCTTCATTGCCAACCCTTCTGCACAGAGCATGCAATGCCTTCTTTAAAAAAGCAGAAAAAAATATAAATGACTGGGAGTCTTTTTCATGACAAATACACACTGCTTTAATTCTAGGTTCCCTAGGACTAACATAAGCCAGTCCAGTAGAGTATTAGACTGCAACGTCATGTTACAAGCTGGGGTTTGACAATGCTTCATTGCAGAGCAGCAGTCAGGGACTGGCTCACAAATGTGCAGGACACACCAAGACAGCACACAAAGGAAAGAAATTTCCAGGTTAATCACACTTCTCCTCAGGGAAGAGAAGAGAGCCCTCCGAGTTTGTTTCTTTAGCATACAAACATTTTAATAAACCTGGATAATTCTGGGTAGTAACCTTGGTTACAAATCCACTCTGGGATAGCCAGTGACTATCACAAGCAAAATCCTTGCCTGTGGAACGTTCACATCCGCATTATTACAAATGAGTAATTTTCAATAATTTGTGGCTGAAACAGGGCAAAGCATTTGGTGAAAACATTTTTTTATTTGCTTACCAAATGCTTTAGTGCTTGATTATGTAAGAGAACATACTGCTACCAGAGGTTCTTGATGTTGTTAATGATCTGTGTTGACAGCACCTTGTGAGATTAGTGCTGTTGGTACTGTGTGGTCCAAAGACTCCCCACACCTTCCTACACCAGTAGTTGGTACAGGCTAATCAGCAAGTGACCTCCAATGTCATTTTTGTCATCAATGATATAAAACCACATATAATGAGATCAACCCCCAGTCAAGAGGTTTCAATTCCAACCCAAACTATTCAACTACTTTACTTCTGTCATAAAGCTCCACCCTGAAAATTAAGAAGCCTTCTAAAACGTCAACTTCTGCTTTTGTAACTGTCCCAACACAGAACATGTCTCTGACTCCTCCTCCAGCCATTGACTCATGCTCAGGTCAGGCACTGACACCAGGTGACACAGACCCCTGGCCAGACCTCACGTGGATGAGTTTCCAGCAGTCCTGTGGTGTCTGTATGGGAATAATTTAAGCCTCAGGATTTGTTTTTTCTGGCTCAATTTGCCCACGGTGCAAGTTATTCTATTTCCACGTACCTCAGTTTGCTTGTTTCAAAACTACAGATTAATCCATTTGCCACTTGGAACAAACCACCAATGGAAAGTTAAGCTAGCATTTTCCTGCTGGATTCAAAAGACCTTCCTTCCTACCACAATCTACCTAGAATATCTCCCATAAGCAAACTTGAGAAATTTTGCCAAGCTTCCAAAAATTCACAAGCCAAGCATGAACACAATTGCAATACTTTCCAATACTCAGCAGTGCACTTTGTCACACCAAATGAAAACATCCATGAAAAATTAACACTTCAATATATGGAGTCCTACTGCGACCTCCTGCTGCTGATTCCCAGCTGAAATGCAGAACTGTTGCTTTATCATAACTTGGTGAAATACTGTTTTACTGCTGATACAGTGCTCTTCACAGGTAGACCCTTTATGGAGTCAGCACTGCTCACTACACTGAAGAGTTGAGAAAAATAGGACTGAGATGACATGACTTACAGCAGATTGCCACAGTAACCAAACCAGGAATACAGGCCAGATCTTAGGCGTCCTAGACTGCTGCTTTCACTTCACCAGGCAGGTTTTAGATTTGGGAGAAAAATGGCTTCTATAACAATGCTGCCTTCTCTTTTCCTTATTCAGGCTTAAAACAAACTTCAAGAACCAAAACAATCCTCAACCCTAACTTGAAGATAAAAATCAGCTAAGTTGGATGAGACTAGACATCTTGAAATTATAACAATGTTCTTTAGTCAAATATAATACAAGAATGAAACACATTCACAAGTGGGACTGGTTACCTTTTCCATCATGCAGAATTTAAGATAGTCAGTCATGGCAGATGTGACACAGCATCCAGAGAGCCGGTGCAGGCCATAATGTTCTCCTCTGTCATCCCTTGAAACAGCTCCACTACTTCAAGTGCTTCAGAAGAGTCTTGATTCTCTTGGTGATTTTTATTTATATCTTCTAGACCAATAAAATCATCTGAAAAATAAACCACTTATAAACTGCATCCAAAGACAGCTGAAATTATCTTATGTAGCCTGGCATTTATATCATGTCAGCACAGAGTATTTCTAGAACAAACTTTCATTTAATCAGAATATTCTTGATTTTCCCTTCTAAATGGCCTACAAAATAAACTAAATCTTTCAGGTTTGTCTCTGATGCAGGGAGAGATTGAGAGCAAATGTGTGTGTGTTTTCCTACTCTTACATTTCTTCTCAGCTCTTGAAGAGCATCCTTTTCTCTTTTGTCAGAAAAAAATCCAACTCCTCTCCTATTTTAGACAGAAAATCCTATCAGCTTCTTGGGAACTACTATTGTGTATTTTTAATCTCATATTGTGGAATTTGTGAAATTATACTACACTAATATGGAAATCATGGAAAATGACAACCAGCAACCTTATCCCGTAACATCCACACTTGCAGGAGTTAATGCAAGCTGAAGTCCAAAGCTTCCCATGGACCCTGATACCTCCTGCTGCTCAAGCGTGTGACCTCTGAGCTGGGGGAGCAGCTCTGTGGAAAGGAAACTGGGAGTCTTGGTGGATATCAAGCTCAGTATGAGTGAATAGTGTGCTGCTGTGGAAAAGCCAATAGGATGCTGGGCTACATCAACAAGGGCATCCACAGCAATGATGTTGTTATCCCACTTTACTCTTCTTGTCAGACCACACCTGGAATACTGTGTTCAGTGGACAGGCCAGAGAGGGTCCAGATTGGAGCCACAAAAATGATCAACAGACTGGAAAGCCGTAGGAGGAAAGGCTGAGAGAACTGGGTTTGTTCAGCCTTGAGAAAAGAAGGCTCAGGGGAGGAATGATCACCATGTTCCAGTGTTTAAAGGGTGGCTACAAAGAAGACAGAGACTCCCATTTTACAAGGAGTCACATGGAATAGACAAGGGATAATGGGTACAAAGTTAGTCCAGGGAGATTCCAATTGAATACAAAAGAAAAATTTTCCACAATCAGAATAATCAGCCACTGGAATAACCTCCCACAGGAACTGGTGGATTCCCCAGTGTTGGACACTTTTAAGATTCAACTGGGCAGTGTGCTGGGCCATTTTGTCTAGACAGTACTTTTGCCCAGAAAGGCTGGACCAGAGGATCTCTGAGGTCCCTGCCAACATGGGACTCTATGATTATCAAGCTGACAATTTTTAGTGATCATTAAATTTAATTAAGTTGAAGATGCTCAACCTTTCAGAGAAATAAAATCTTTCTTTAAGACTTCTTCATGTGAAACATCCTTCTGATCTGGAATAGGTAAACTTGAGCTAAGTATTGGATTAATTCTGTATGGGAAACTTCAAAAGCCAAGGAATTTCAGCTTTTGCAACTCAGGGACCACAGCTGTGCCATACTATGTGCACAATTAATGGAGGCACAAATTCATTTGTCACATCCTAAAGCTTTTGCACAAAGCAGAGTGTTATGGCTCATTTGTGCTGAAAATCTTCAACATGCGTCAGCATTAACTATTCTCTCTTCTGAACAAGAAGTATTTCATACAGTTCTTTGTATCACAGAATACACTTACCAGCCAAGGCGTTTCTATTTTGCAATCCACTTGTTTTCTGTTTTTCCTAAAATAGGCAATAGTAATCCAGAGAAAAGAAGAAGGTATGTGACAAGAGAAATTTGTTATTTTGGGGAATAAAAAGGTTCATGCTCTAGTTTATAATTACTATTTCATTGCATTTACAGGATTTTCCTCATTTCCACTACCAGACATTGCTGTGCTCCATAAATAAAAACAAACTTTCACAAAGCAACAGTCACAGTGGGGAGAAAAGTAATCTGTAAGTTACCACTTTCTACCTAGAAGAGTACACAAAACATCCACCTCCTTATTGTGGGTATTAAAAACCCATAAAGCAAATTTACCAGCAAAGAACATCATCTTGCTTAAGAACTGAAGAATTCCTCTTTACACCTGCTATATTGGAAAGCTTTCAAAAATCTCCCAAAATTCGTACCTCCACAGAGGTCTTCCACAGTAAATAGATCATCTTTGAAACTTTCCAGTCAAGAGGAACTATATAATCATCTGGCAACAAGGATTCTGCAGAAGAAAATATTTTGTGCAGTTGAGTGTTCAGATTTCTCCATAGCCAAAATATATCACTGAATTACAAGTTTTGCACACATTATATATATAGACTTAAAAAAAACCCACCACTGATATTTAAATGGGCCAGCAGCAAACTCAAAATTTAGGTTTTGTAGAATCTAATGCCAGTGCATAGGAGTAGAAGGGGAAAGGAGATTTGGGTTGGTTTCTTTTTTCAGGCAAAGACTTTCCTACCATACTTCTGTTTCCCTGATACACTCTCTCAAAACTGGGTGCAAACAAGAAAAATCAAAAGCTTTCAGCCCACAAATTAAACAAATGCAACTTAAGTAACAACCTTTACATTTTAAAATGTTGAATTACAGGAATTTGTACAATATCACTAAAGAAATTACTTTCTAAAATGTTCTAACACTGTTTAAAAAGTCGAAAAGAGATTCTTTGTAGGAAAACAGTCTAAAATATATTCTATATGAGAATGATACAAGCAAGTCAGTAACTAAATCTTTCATTTCTAAATAACCAATGTTTACCAAAAAGTTTCCCTCCAAAATACTACTACTAATAAAAAATGACTGCAATTGCCAGTGTTGTAAAATACTGTAGTTCAAATGTGTACATGGATAAATAATAGAAAACAGGCCACAAAAAAGAACTTTTGAACATGTAGAAAAATTATAGTCAAATCAGAATGCAGATAGCAGGCATGATTTTGATGAAAAAAGCCCCAGCAAATGCCTGGCAGGGATTCAGAAAGATATTGGGGCGGGTTTGTACTTCTTGAAGGTTATTTCCAAAGGAAACTCACCTAAACACCAAAGAATGTCACCTCTTACTGACTTGGAGAAGAACAACATTTGGTTCACTAACCTACTGAGTGTTGCCTGTTGAACTCCCCCTTCATAAGATCCCTGTTTTCAAGTCATGGCCAACTCCCGCTAAAATGATGAAATTTAAGATTGCGGCTATGAAAACTCACCAAGTTTGGAGGAGAAAAATGTCTTGTATGTAGTAGTAGAGGACATGAGCAGAACTTCTCTGCTGTGTTGAAACAGAGCTCTACAAGTCAAGCTTTTTGGTGTGTGGTGTCAGGTTTAGACAAAGCAGCTTTGCAGGTCCTTTGGGGACCAAGCTGAATAATGCTGCCAGTGGTTTGCATGCATCACTATTCTGCAGGTAGCATTGCCACCAATTTTTACAATAAAACCAAGGAATCCTGAGGTCAGTTTGGGCAGATAAACAGAAAGAAGCTGCTACTCACCTGTCACCTTAAAAACAATATGAAAATATATGCTTAAGTGAAACAAATAGGTGTAAAAAGGTCTATGTGCTGGAAAAAAAACCCCAACAAAACAACAAAACAACCAAAACCAAACCAACCCAAAAGAGTCTGGTTTTTAATCCTATTTGTTGGCCAAATCAAAGTTACTGTTTCCCCACTGACTAAATTTGGACCAAAGAAGTTGCAGAACTTTATGCACAGAAAATCCATGTCTTAGTGTGATTTCCAAACAAATGGCTGTTCTTGTTGCTGGTTACAGCTCTGTAGGCTTACATTAGCCTGTAGAAAAAGTTGGAAATCACCGTTGCCACCCACAACTCCTTTGAGGCCTGACTGCCATTTTTCTAAATGCTAACTTACAATGATTAAAATGAAAGTACGGAAAGACAATTGGAGCTCTGGAAGGCAAGTATGTAACACTGTGGCACTTATTAATGCAAAAATGATCAGAAGGGTGGAGCACCTCTCCTATGAGGAAAGACTGAGAGATTATGGGTTGCTCATCCCAGAGAAGACTCCAGGGAGACCTATTGCAGCCTTTCAGGTCTTAAAAGAGGTCTTTAAGAAAGATGGCGAGATACCTTTAACAGGGCTTGTTGTGATAGGACAAGGGATAAAGATTTTAAACTAAAACTTTACTAAATAAGGAAAATGGAATAATGTTATATTAAGCAGGTGGAATATAAAACATGCAACCTTTATATTACAGCACATATTTTGTACCACGTTTTCATTTAGTTCTGTGATCAACACAGTAAAGTCTTACTCAGTAGGGTGTATTAAAACATCAACTAGAGCCTCATCCTTTAAAGTAGTAAGGTTTTGTAACTAAAAAGACTGCAAATACAAAGCCAAACCAAACAGCACCTCTGTCAGAGACTGAATTTTGCATTAGAAAAGGCAAAATAATCACCAAGACAGCAATAACTCCTTTCAATAGGATTAATATTTGATTAATTGGTACCTAAAATAAAGTATTTAATCATGGAGGGCTTTGTTTGTTTTCTGGTTTTGGGGGAGTGTTTTGGTTTTCATTTGTGGGTTTGAGGGGATAGTGGGGGGGTTTGGGTTGAGTTTTTTGATTTGGTTTGGTTTTGTACATAGGAGTAGTAAGAAGAGTATTACCCAGTGGAAGACCTGGAGAACCAAAGAGCTGCACAAGCTGAAATGCAAATCCTAATGATAAGGGAAGTCCCAGAAAACTACATGCCATATTCACATCTTGATTATCTTTGAGTTGTGAGGCCTCTGCTGGCTCAGTGTCATCTGCTTCCTGCATGTTTTCACTGCAGCTTGCCAGCATACTGGAGTCTTCGGAATATTCAGAAACAACTTTCACAGATGACAAAATATCTGGTGGGCTATTTGTAACCTCTGAAGAAACTTGTTCACTGTCACCCTCTATTTTATCCACTACCTCCTGTTGTTTAGGAGCTCTAGCTTGTTCCTTCTTCATCCCAGAAACTACACAAACTCTGCAGGAATATTTTGGCACAGGAGAAGACTGTCCCAAATGAATGCAAGAAATACCAAGTAACAGAGTATCTGAGTCTGCAGTAGGCACGGAATAGGTTGCCTTGGTGCCACTGAAAGGTGCAGAATATTCCTTCAATGCACAGTCCTGTTCACATTCTTCTCCGTGGTCCTTGCATAGAAAGCTCTTTTTCCCCAATTCCAAAACACTTTTCTGGGGAACATCATCTTTTATTGGGACTTTCTTCCCTCCATCTGTACTATCATCAATCTGTCTTGGTAGATTGAACTTTGGTGCCAAATTGACAATCCTTCTGTATCTTTTTCTCTTTGATGTAATTGGTGCAGCATCATTTTTTGGAATATCTACTTCACTTGAACGCTGCATGAATGTGGCCCTGGCTTCCACCAGGGAATGAAACTGCACTTCACCAGCTGCAGATGCTGACAGACCATTACTTACTCCATTACCAGCCTCCTCAGTTACTGTTACCCAGAGGTTTTCCTTCACCAATCCTTCATTTGACCAACAGCATTTTAGCTGTTTTGAACTGTTCATATGAGTCTGTTCAGGTTTTCTCATTCTTGTGAGCCTTTGTTCACCTACAAATCTATTCTTAGACCAAGAAGAGAGAGAAACTTCTGTATCAAAGCCCAGCTGAAATTCGTCACTAGGTGATTGGAAATTAATTGGAAAAAAAGCCTGAGCATTAGAGGTGTCCTCTTCTGCTTTTAATGCATGTGTGTCCTCTGTGTTATTATCAGGCATATTATCATGCATATTTGAATTGTAACACCAAAAGATTTCTTTTCCTTCATCACTTAACAGCTTAGCTTCCATGTCAGGTTCAGGTGTACTTTTATATGATCTGAGTTTGTTTTCTTTGTTTAACAGCAGAATGTTACAGTCTCCAGAGATGCCTTCTGTTTCCTGGATAGAATTTTTCTTGTTGCTTATTTTTTCGAAACTGCTCCTGCAAAGATTTTCTATGTTTGTTTCCTCATCATCTACTGCATTTTTTGATAGGTTATCAGTAGAAAAAGGTTTTAGATCTATTAGAAGTGAACTGTCACTTTCCACAGGCAATTCATTTTTCAGTGCACTGTTGGTCATTGTTGAGACCTCAGACACAGAGATGGGAAACCCTTCTCTTGAAACCTCTGCAGCTTCTCTCAGGCTTTCATTGCCACCATTATGCTGTTCTTCAGAAACTGTTAGTGAATTCTCTGGACTTTTACTGAATATACACAATGATTTGTTGTCTTCTTCTTCCAGATAATCTTCACTTCCTGATGTGTCCTGGGCATCTGGAATTGGATGATGAGATGCTCCACCTAACATTTTCTTTGTGATTTCTGTAGGATTACCTTTAATTTTTTTGTTTCTTTTTCGCTTTCCCCTCTGTTTTGCTTTTGTAGACAGGTGCCCGCGGGTTTTCTTTAAAATTGTCTCCCTATGTGAAAATAACAATAATAAAAAAATTTTAAAAAGCAAAATAAATGTCAGTAATAACGCATTCATTGTGTCCAATTTGAATAATAGGTACTTTATATTAACATCCTGATCAAACACAGAACATCTGCTTTTTTAAATAAATAAAATCTCAAATAAAACTTTCTATTTATTACACACATGGACACCCATAACACTCCTGAACATTTTAAAACAATTTAAAAACATAGTTGCCATCTCATTAACTTAGCTTTACAAAAGTATCACAAATCACTGCAAGACCAAACAACATGTTTCTGGATGAGTAAGAGATACCAAAGCGCAACTGCCATTCTGAAACGTCATTAAATGCCATGCTGAGCAGAAGGGTACTAAATGGAGGATGTAGTAGGCAAATTTCATCCATTAAGATTAAATGGACTATACTTATCTAATTTGGACCCCAATACAAAACATACTAACCAAAAATTTGACTAATGGAAGGGTACAGTGACTACAGTAACAGGTACTTACTGCTCAGAACACTATGTGTTACTGCATATGTATTTGGAAAAAATATTTCATATTTTACTAGCAATAATACAGTACCGAAGATTTAACACAGTTTTAGGCAGTTATTTACAATTAGTTTTGCAGCTCTCTTCAGAGCATCAGAATTTTCTCTGCATTTCTCATCAAATTGAACAGATAATAGCCCTAATAGTGACTCCCCTGAAATCTTGGCGTTAGCCCATCAGCCAGCTAACCCTGAAATGCGCACATGTAAGAAAAACCTAGTGCAAAAATCTAACTTCTCCCTATAAAACTCTCCAGAGAGAAATGAGATTTTCAAAGCTAAGCTTGACTGCAAATCTTCATATCAAAAATCTGCTTCTTTTCTGTAATTCTCTGCTTTTCTGTAACCCTTTGTTCAGGATGGTCCTTTACACAATACACTAAAGCAAACAAGGCAGCAGCTACAAGAATAATATTGAAAGTGGGTTAGAAAATTCTCTGGTTTTAAGAAGCATAAAACCACTTATCAGTGAAGTAGAAAATGTCACATTTTTAGTTGTTTGTAATGGAGTGGCGAATAAAACATCAGACTTGCGCACCAGTTCCAAGAATACTTTTGTACTGTACCTAGGGGCCCTTGTGCTGCTGTGCAACAACTCCACAGAAATGACAACCAAATTACCCAAGTCAGTACTAGAAAACAATGGGCTCACTCTTCCAGTCTTGGTATCATTACTGTAGCTACACTCTTCCTTATCACACACTTCTTACAGATGTGAATTTGCACTGCTACTGATGAACGTGATCTTGTCTAATTAATACTCAAGCATGTTTCTGGTGCCTAACTCCTTACACATCTGACAACACCTTCAGCACAATGCTGACAGAAACTCTTAGGCTAGGATGCCACACCAAAACGTATTGTAGAACTCAGCACATTCATTTCCTCTCCTTGCCATTAATTCTGAACCAAGAAGTAAACCCACGCTGGATAGGATTTACTTCAGAATGCAAGAACAGCAGATATACATCCACCAAATAATGGGAGAAGAACCACCCAGATAACCTAGAGAAATTAACAGTTACTATTGCATTGAAATTGTTGCACGTCAAAATATAGTGAATGCAAATGTTGGTCCAGATTGATGATGTAGTGAGATTCAACAGCTCATAATAAATGTAACAGCCATGTCATTTCTTTGCTTTGGAGACATGGACGTTTTACAGCAATTCAGCAAAATTTGTTTTCTAAAAGTCTGGAACAATTAAAGATGGGACTAAAGCAAAAAGGAAAGTGATGAGCAGAATAAGAAAATCTGTTATTCTTCACTTTTCTAGGCAACATCTATTTTCCAGCTGCTTCTAGGAAAATACTGCCCTAAAGAAACACTGTAGTGAACCATGATGGCATAGCTAAAAATTTCCTTCTTGGGGTATGCCCAGTTCATATTAAGTTTCGAGCATTTAATAAAGTAATTTTTCCACTAGTTTTCTTTATTTTTCTCACAGTTCCTCCTCTTTTAGTCCACCTACATGCTTTTGAGGATTTTTGCTCATTGTAAAACCATACGGCAAGTGAACATTGAGAAAATTCAAGAACCAGCATGGAGATAGACTTCTCTTCACAGGGGCATTTGCTAGTGAGTTTTTAAATGCATACAACACAGGCAAATGGGTCAAGAACAAAAGTACCAGTTTCAGTAAAAATGTAAATTTTGCTATATATTTTATAAAATGAAGATTAAGAAAAAAGGTTAGTAATAAACAGGTCTGAAAAAAATGTAATACTATTTTTATTAATACAGGAATTCCCTTTCTGTACAACACTTCGGTTCTCAGCCTACTGTTCAGACAGTATTAAAAGCTTTTTGCCATAACTGTTACATTTGACTTCAAAGTTGTAACCTCGTGCTCAAAATAGCACTGTCCAGCTTGATTAAGAGTCAGTGCTCACATGACACTCTTTACTGGAGAAACAAATGCACTTTCACAATTGCTGAGGAGGAACATGCAAAGTAAATAATCCAAAGGTAGTAGTCACATTTTGCTGGAAAATGACAAAACCAGAAAAGAGTTATTTATTTGTAGTTGTACAATCTTTAGCTCTGGCATACATCTAAGCTAATGTCTGCTCTATCAAAAAATGCTTGCAGTCATTGCCATAATGAAATACAGAAAAGAATCATGGAATCATTTAGGTTGGAAAGACCTTAGAGATAAATCGAGTCCAACTGCTAATGTAGCACTGGCAAGTCCACCACAAAACCATGTCCCTAAACCCCACATGTATGTGTCTTTTAAGTGCCTCCAGGGATGGTGACTCATCCACTTTCCTGGACAGCCTGTTCCAGTGCTTGACAACCCTTTCGGTTAAGAAGTTTCACTAATATCGAATTCCTAATAGCCAAGCAATACAGAGGAACTAAAACATATAAAAAGCAATTCTACATGACATTTAGCAACAAGGTACATGCTCGTTCAGAAATATATGTCATCATTAACCTCCGAAGTCTCTGGAGTGTGTTTTCAACATCAAAATTATAGTAGAGCTGCTTACATAAAACAGTTTTTACTGGGATAGACTTCACCTTTTCCACCTGGTAAGTGCAAGTGCATTGCTTAATTCTTTGTGACCTAACTTCAGCAACAAGTGAAAAATGAAGTTAGAATTTTGGTGTAACAAAAAAAGTCATCGTGCCAGCCTTTTTGTTCTATATCTTGGTTTTAATACTGAAATGAGTGATAAAGATCCAATTCCTCAAAATCAAATAAAATATTGGTATTAGGTGATCAAGAAAATTGAAAAAAGAACAAAAAAAAAAAAAACAAACAACCTCAAACCCAAACCACCATACCCAAAATACCTTGTCAGCATTACTTGGCCAATTCCATTAGACAGCTGAGTATCCAGGTTAGCACTTCATTGCTCCTGAAGGAACAGTCCTTGTCACCTTTCCCGATTTTATTCCAGATACAATCATAGAATAGTTAGGGTTGGAAAGGACCTTAAGATCATCTAGTTCCAACCCCCCTACTGTAGGCAGGGACACCTCACACTAAACCATGCCACGCAAGGCTTCGTTCAACCTGGCCTTGAACACTGCCAGGGATGGAGCACTCACAACTTCCCTGGGCAACCCATTCCAGTGCCTCCTCACCCTCACAGTGAAGAATTTCTTCCTTATATCCAATCTAAACTTCCCCTGTTTAAGTTTTAACCCCTTACCCCTTGTCCTGTCACTACAGTCCCTAATGAACAGTCCCTCCCCAGCATCACTATAGAGGTTGTCCTTGGACTTCCATTACCTGTCTTTTGTTGGCTCTACCACCTCCTTGTGGTGGATTTACTTGCCTGAGCCAGCATCAAAAGAAAGCAAGTACATGTTATTGTTGTTGAGCTGATTTAACTTACCAGAGCCATAAGTAGACTATCTAGCTAAGACGAAGGAAGTGGTGGGTAGGATTGAGGTGACTGCTTTCAAAAGTAACGTATTAGGTTGCCTCACAGCCCATTTTAAGGAAATTAACTATAAGTGATCTGTAAGAAACATGTGCACATTAGAGTGTTGTAAATTAATGCTCCACACTCCAATTATCCTACTAGTTAGATTTGATCTGAAGTAACCCAGTATTAATTATACTTTTACCTCTCAACAGCATTGCCAGTAGTGATGAGATTTAAGTACTGGCTTATAAAATAGGCTAATTATCACAATGCTCGAAGAGCTACTCCAATCTTTATAATTTCTACAGGACTGATGTCTATACAGCTCCTTGCAATGTATAATGAGCACCAGACTGCTGTTTTGTTACAGGCCAGACACAAGAGACACTGATTGAGAGAGCAGAGAGAGACTAGCGTAAAATCGGTTTGATCAGAGCATGCCTTTAGATGCTGTCCATTTAATGAAAAATGTGGCAAAGTGCAACCACTTTACTTTTCAAAATAAAAAAAAAAACCCAAAAACCCATGCCCAAGTGAAGCACCCAACAAACCAACAAAAAACCCCACCAAGATCACCAAAATCCCCAAGTTCCTGAGGTGTTTCTAACAGCAATTCAGTTTCAAGTGACAGTCCATTCATTCCACAAGAAGTTTCAGGTGGGGTGATCAATTAGATCACCCTCCTGGTTCATGAAAGTCATAAATGTCTTTTGACTGAAAGATCCAATCTCCTATTTTGGCTCCTTAGTCATACAATATGTTGGTGGACACTGAGGAACTAAATCCTGAATACACTGACTGATATATGTGTACATACTCACTGAATATGCTTGTGGCCAATACCAAACATCTACTTCCTGAACAAGTGAAACAACTCAAAATCTGCTTTCAACCTCACGTAGGTGCCACAAATCTCTCTTGCCTGACACAGCTCAAAATTCTAACTAGAAAAAAGGAGGAATATAAAAATAAAAAAAACAGCACTAAAGGTACTGATGGATGTGCTGACAGACAGAAATCCCACCATTTTATGTTTGACTGCATTTCTTTGCACCATTAAGTATTGCTCAGTATTACAAAGCAGGTTAAGGAGGAAAAAAAGAAAAAAGGACAAAGTGAAATGCTACAACTGATCTGAATCCAACTTGAGGGGATGTACTTACAATACAGAGAAGAAACTGTAGGTTTATCATCAGCTTTCTCATCCATGAAGGCTCACAGAATCAATTCTCATTTAAGTTCTCTCTGTCAGTGTTTAGTCTTTTGAAGAGAACATGATGGACACACATGTCAATGTTACGCACTGGAAGTACAGCATGACTCATCTTGTCAAGTTTGATGATATCAGTTCTACCACTTGGATGATACCAGCTCAAGCATGAAGACAACCTGACAAATTAATCCAGGCTAGACATGAAATATGCTACTTTGAGAAGCAGTCTGGAGAAACAGGAACTACAGTCGAACTTGCACTAATTAACAAGTTTGTTGTGACCTGCTCTGCAGCAACGCTCCATAATTTTCTATTGATATAACGACATTTATATATGAGATTTTAAGGAACACTTTCAAAAATCACAGGATAGAGAAATCCCATCTTCCCAGACAATGATCAGTCTCAGTTTTTCACTAACTATAGCACTACTGTATATGTGGATATAAAGAAAAGGATATGAATTAAAGCGGTCTAAATCAACAAAATTGGAGCAAAGACATGTAATTAAGACCTTAATTCTGTGAGCAAAAGTACAACTTCTAAAAAACCAAGATGATGCTGCAAACTTAATGAGGCTAAGATGGTATGACAGGAAAATAGCACTTTCAGCAGAACAAGAAAAACATTCAAAAGGATAGCTTGGTGGGAAGGGGAGAGGGGAGGTTGGGAGGGGAAGAGAAATATATAGATTCAGTTTTTAAATCAGCATCAGTTTGAACTGAAGCATTAAAGGGAAAAAAAAAAAAGAAAGGACAGCATAAGGTGCAGCTCTGCACACAAGTTTATAGTTCAGGAAGAAAAGGAAAGGGGGAGATGGATTCAGACTTATGAAGACAATTGTAACTGAGCACAGTGAACTCACATCAGACCTAAATAAGAGGAAAACAGAGGGAAGAGGAAAACAGTAAATAAAACAGTATCAGTAGCTATTAAGTAACCAGCATCTAACCTAGATTACAACAACTTTAAAATCTAAATACTTGTAACCACAGACAATGCTGCTTTTCAGAACATCTGCTCCAGATATTGCACTCATTCTGAAATGCTGTATGAAACAGAATTGTACAGCATTCAATTATAACATGCATTCTCTGGAAGGTATTACACCTTTTCAACACATCTCAGTCACACTTTGTTTTACTGGTACCCAACTTTTACTTACTATTACTGCGTATTACTCCTTGGCATTGACTCCTTTCCCTTTTAAACATCTTTCACCAAAAGGACTAAAGATATGCAAGTGACACAATGAATTATCCCTTAAAGATTATTACTTTTTACAAAACAGCTCTGCATTATTCCTTGAGTGTTGGAGATGAACAGCTGCATAGAACTGTCTTTCAATTCTGATATATAGCATCAACAGCCTTTGGACAGAAAATAAAAGGCTACTTTAGATAAGCACTAATATATGTCAGAATTTTCTAAGTCTGGAAAGACAATACACCTTCCAAGAGACAAGTGGTAATGGACACTGTCTGAGGGAGAAAAAGGGACATTAGCTAAAGGTGTTGTCAGGAGCTTGTAAGCAACTTTCCCAATATAGCCATGAAACAAAATAAACAAAACAAACAGTACAGCCAGGTTTGCTGTAATAGTTAATGCCAGAACCTTAGTGCCCACTTGAGAGTAAGAAGAGAATCATGTAGTGCTGTATTAATTCAAGCCTGCACCTGACACCCTGAAACCAGGCAGCAATTCTGTTAGCGATTTTGAAGTCTTCTCTGATAACTCTTCTAATATTCTGGACATTGCTTTCACTATATTCATTAGAACAGAATAATTCATGTCAGAAAGGGCCTCTAGAGATCACACAGTCCAGCCCCTGATCAAAGCAATACCAACTGAGATCTCATTCCTCAGCACCTTACCCAGACAAGTTCTGAATGCTCCAATGATGGAGAATACACAACCTAACATCTGATTGGAATTTCCTGTGTTGCAACCGGTACCCATTGCTTATTATCTATGAGGAGCCTGGCTCCATCTTCATACTCTCCCACTAGGTAGGTGAAGACAGCATTAAAGCTGTCTTAGCTTCTCTTCTTTAGGCTAAACAATCTGTTTCTCCCAGTTTGTCCTTGTGTATCAGGTGCTCCAAAGCCCTGACCACCCTCTGCTCAACTCATTCCAATATGTCACATCTTCCACATACCAGTGAGCCCAAAACATGACACTTTCAAAGGCAACACAAACTAATGAAGCAATACACAAACTTATTTAATCTCTTTACAAGCTCAGTTCCCTACAGAGCAGCAGAAAGTTAAACGACAGTTAAACCATCTTTGCTCACAATAAAACCTCTCCTCAATACTTAGGGCCAAAAAGGGCAGCATTATGAACTTAATCTAAGTATTCATTATTAGAAACAAGACCTCAGTCTAGACTGTTGGAACAAAACAGAAACAGAATGAAACACAATGCTCTGGATCTTCTATAAAAAAATACACACAAAGAATTCCATTTATACTCCTATATATAATGCAATTTTGCTGTACAGCCATAAGTACAGTCTTCTAACTGCAGTTTTCATAAAGTGAAAATAGTTTTGAAATGCTACCAGGTATACCTCACTGAATATTCAGTGATGTACCAAACAGCTGCAAAAAGCTGCAGATGAAGCTCAAACATGCATAACTGTGTTGCTCCAGGCAAAAGATGTGATATCTACTTATGCTCTCAAGACCCCTGTGAATACAGGAAAATTATTGGGTAAAACACTAAATGGGGAAAAAGTAATACAGTTAATCCACTCTTAAGTCAGGTTCATGAGCTTTCAGAAACTCTTTATGGTTAAGAGAAAGATGTGGGATAAACTGTTCAGTAACTTCTTACAGATTACTACAACCTATAGTATAGATTACTAAAAGCCATGACTGATGAACAAATAAAAAAAAATAAAATAATAGAAGTATAACGAATAAAGTAACAGCCAAACTGCATTATATGCCCATAACTAAGACTTGTTTGTAAATGATACAATAAACCCCTTTGAAATAAACAAATGTCAGTCAGCTAAAGCAGCACTTCTTGTCTGTTAGTCATTTAAGAGATTAAACAACATCCACTAAAGAATTCATGCTTTTTTAAATCCATAGAATTAGACAACATGCAAGCACACAAACCATTTTTCTACTATGTTTCCATAAAATGTTAGAATATTTGAATTAGTATCAGGAAAATACTTTAGAAGGACAAGCAGGATGATCTGAAGGGGGCCTATAGGGATGCTGGGGAGGGACTCTTCATTAGGAACTGTAGTGACAGGACAAGTGGTAATGGGTTAAGACTTAAACAGGGCAAGTTTAGATTGGATGTAAGGAAGAAATTCTTTCCTGTTAGGGTGGTGAGGCACTGGAATGGGTTACTCAAGGAAGTTGTGAGTGCTCCCATCCCTGGCAGCGTTCAAAGACAGGTTGGACAAAGCCTTGTATGGCATGGTTTAGTGTGGGGTGTCCCTGCTTATGGCAGGGGGGTTGGAACTAGATGATCTTAAGGTCCTTTCCAACCCTAACTATTCTATATGATTCTATGACCCACACTACAATAAAGCAGTTACCCACCCTGGTATCAGTTTCAGGGACCAGAAAGGAAAAATTGAATTTGATTAACAACCCCCAAAATGAACGTATTTAACATAACTAAAAAGACTGCAAGTACAACAACAACAACAAACTGTATGGATACAATATTCTGACTTGGTATAAGATGGCATTGCTACAACAGAATATATGTATCAGTACAGTGTACATGAAATGGTCAAGGACTGCCGCCAGCCTGAGAAATGAAGCAGCAGCATTATCAGCTCAAAGGAAACTGCAAAACCCATTCCAGGTGCAGTATTTCAATGTTTTTATTATTCTTTAGCTAGAATTGACAGGCTATCTGAAGCTGAAAACACAACTTGCTGCTTCTCTGTTAGTAAGTTAGACAAATTTACAATGATCTGGCCTTGACAAACCGTATTTCTCACTACTTTATCTTCTAAATATTTAAATGACCATCTGTGCTTTCACATATTTTTATGTGAACTCTAAAAAAGATGATTAACAACTAATTTCAAGCAATGAGCCTATTAAAAAAATAAACCCCAAATTAACTGACATACAATAGGAAATCATCACACCTAGGAGATTATTAATAAAGAGCTTTAATCTCTGCTCTTGCTTTTATTTCGAAAGGATGAGAGCATAGAACACTGAAACAAGAAAGGATCACCGCAGAAACACTGAAGTATTTCCACATCTCATCTATGTATGTGAAACATCTGATCACTTTTAAATTGAGTACTTAATTTCAAATTCATGAACTGCATTTCAACACTATGTCTTCTTATTGCTCTCTACTGGGAACTGTAATATGTATCTCTGTTCTTTTGCAGGGAAAATTCTCAATTCTCAACATGGACCTTGGCACCTCATCTTCACCATGTACCTGCAAAGGGAGAACATTTCTTCCCAAAACCTCAGCTGCTAGGAGGAAGCAGCAGTTAAAACTTCAGGTAACACACATCAACATAAAAAATATTCATTATTTTTCTAATTCACTAAAAATGAATCCAACTATCCAGCTCAAAGAAGAAAATACTGACACAGTCTAAAGTCCATCAGGGAAGACAGGCACAAACCATGCAAACATAAATGTTATGGACTTCATCTCAGCCTAGTTTTCAGTTCTATTGGCAGAGAAACGCTCCCATCTCTGTAGGTTTCAAGAAATAGATTACAAAAGACAAAATATTGGTTTTCCTCTTAAAAGACAAAAAAAGCTTAAGAAAAAATATGCAGTATGGCAAACTAGATTAAATGAACCTAAAGTGGACATACACACAGGAACAGAAGACAGAATTCCTCACAAGACCTCATTTAACATCACACAGTAAAAAGGTTAAACAAAAAAGTGTCACATTAATTGTCATAATCTAATCCCAGACAGCAACTAAACCCTACACAGCTGCTCACTCACTCACCCCTGGGTTGGATGTGGGACAGAATCAGAAAATTAAGTGAGAAAACTCAGGGGTTGAGATAAAGACAGTTTAATAGGTAGAGCAAAAGCCATGCACAAGCAAAGCAAAGCAATGAATTAATTCACCACTTCTCATCAGCAGGCAGGTGTCTCCATCTCCAGACAGCAGGGATCCATTGCTTGTAGCCGTTACTTCGGAAAACAAATGCCATCACACCAAATATGCGTCGTTTGCCCCTTCTTCCTTCTTCTTCCCCCTGGTTTATATGCTGAGCATGACACGACATAGTACGGGCTACCCCTTGGGTCGGCTGTCCTGGCTGTGTCCCCTCCCAACTCCTTGTGCACCCCCAGCCCACTCACTGGTGGGGTGGTGTGAAGAGCAGAAAAGGCCTTGGCTCTGTGTAAGCACTGCTCAGGAATAATGAAAACATCTCTGAATTATCAGCACTGTTTAGAGCACAAATCCCAAACACAGTCCGTACCAGCTACTGTGAAGAAAATCAACTCTATCACAGCCAAACCCAGCACTATAGGTCTTCTGTGGTTTGGTGTTGGAGTGGTAGGGTTTTTCGGGTTTTGTTCTGTTTTTTTTTTTTTTTTT